>JBBPEA010000023.1:0-160752 GCA_039096215.1 Blastocystis sp. NMH
AGTCGGGAGGAGGGGAAGGGTGGCAGTGATAATGGATGGTTGTTTGGGAATGTGATGTGGAAAGTGATTCCTTTTTCATGAAATAGCTGTACTATCCTAATTTGGTAGTAATGCCTATTGGATACGAACATGTTGCCCATATTCCACGAAACATGTAATCATTAACAAAAGAACCATATATGATAACAGGATGATTCAGAACAACGAGTAATCCTTTTCTATCTTTCTAATATACTCTTCCAATTCTTTAGCATCGAATAGTTAGAGAAGAACAAAGTACATACTCGATGATTTAATAGTGTGAACATGACAGAAGCTGTTTTTACCGAAACTGATTCCACTTGATGACAACTTAGGGATATCTAGATTATTGAATCCACAAAACAATACTCTCAAGAGTAACATAACCGATACTATCACAGACGGAATAATCCCCCTTGAATGAAGTCAGGGAAGGAAGATCTATTAGTTGTAATAGATCCATGCATCTCACCTTTCATTGTTATAGTACAATGGTAACCTTCATGAATATCACCTTCCCATACGTAATCATTATTACAATCACCACTGAAAACAAATCTACCTAACTCAATGGATTGAAGCTTTGGCAAGTCTAAGGAAGCAATCCGTTCGCTCAGTTACTTGCAAATTCAGCCAAATAACAATTATGGAATGCATTTCCTCCTATAATAACTGATTGAAGTTGGGGAAGATCTGTGAAGTCAAATCAAATGATCAAATGAACTAGCCAATTTCAAGGATAGGGTAGTAAAGAAGTTACTATCACCCAACTGAATGGACTGAAGTGAAGGAAGGCCATGCAGATCAAATCTCTTACAATAATCGAAAGAGTTGTTTCCAATATGAATGGATTTAAGCTTTGCGCAGTTGCTGATTTGAAAGACGTTAACGGACAGGATCCATATTTCGGAATCATCAAGCTCACCATTATAACCGTAACCATCTGTATTCGGAGTGAAAGCAGTATCTCCTATCTCAATACTCTCCAATTCCTCTAGCTGGTCAACGATGAACTTCTTTCCATTCAAATAACAGTTACTTCCAATCACAATTCGCTTAATAGAATTCGCCCAACCCTGGAGAATGAATCCTTTTGCATCGTCTAAGGAGCCATCAGGTATTGCTATGGATTCCATCTTGCCATCCACTATTTCAAGATCCTCACATGACGAATAAGGTTGACCCTTCATCCATAATCCTTCATAATCAACACTTCCATTCCGATCGTAGAGAGTTCCTTTTCCAAATCGGTTATCATCACAGAAACAACCATCATATTTCACTTTCCCAATGTCACTGTAGTATTCAATCCCATAGCAAGTTTTCAAACCATTCATCATGTACCCTTCATACTCTTCCCTCCCTTCTTCATCATACAATACTCCATATCCAAACGGTTTCCCACTCCTCACACCTCCTTCCCATCTTCTTCCATTTGTGTTTAAGTCAAGACAGCCACTCTCTCGAGTAATCATTTGTCCTTGATTATTCGTAAGAATCATCATAGACTGAGATTTCGCATTAACACTGATAGTCCAGTCATCACAGAATAGTACCAACATAGAACCACCCATATTTGCTATTCCAAGATGATCTCCTTTGTTTGTATCTGCCACTATCCATGTACCAATATCAGTATCTTGATCATCAGGTGCAGACGATGCACAACCATTATTTACCAACAGCGGTGTTGCATCACTTACTGCCACCTTCTTATCATTGTTATTACTACTTTCCACTTCTCCATCTTTACTGACTCTCCTTCGTTTATCATCATGATTATTATCGACCTCGTGGTTTACTCCCGTTTGTCTTCCATTATCCATGATCAATCACCAATTCAATAAGAAAGAGTATATGATCCTGAAGGAAAAGAAATGACTATAGAAATCTATTCCCTATCTTGATTCGCGGCACACACTCTCTCAATTCCATGAAAAACAACACAAAAAAGCGACAACTGCAGGATTCGAACCTGCGCGGGCAAAGCCCAACAGATTTCTAGTCTGTCTCCTTAACCACTCGGACAAGTTGTCTTGGTTTTCCTTTCCACAGAATCCCACATCCACATCCCATTCTCTCATTCCACAATCCCCGTTCAAGAATCGCAGCATGAATCTCCGGTTAGATTCCGCCGTGCCATTTCCACTCCATTCCATACGTTTATAAACCAACCCTAAAGAAGGTACCTTTTCCTTGGATTCGTGACTGGATAGATGGAGTGCTACAACTGCGGTGAGACTGGCCACAAGGCTCGTGATTGCCCTAACAGTAGTGGAGGCGTTGGGAGTTGAGGGAGTAGAGCCCGCTGAGAAGACGGAGAGACAGCCCAAGTGCTACAACTGCGGACAGGTCGGCCACAAGGCTCGTGACTGTCCCAATGCTGAGAAGCGTCCCCGCAACGAGAACATCGTGTGCCGCAACTGCGGAAAGCTCGGACACATTGCCCGCGAGTGCCCCAACGAGGCTGTGTGCCACAACTGCCGTCAGCCTGGTCACATTGCTCGTGACTGCCCTAACGCCGCTGTGTGCCGCAACTGCGGAAAGCCTGGTCACATTGCTCGCGACTGCCCTGAGGAGCCCATCTGCCGCAAGTGCCAGAAGCCCGGTCACATTGCTCGTGACTGCCCCAACTAAATGGGAATTCTAAAAATGAGGTATGGTGTAGGTCATAGGACTTGTAACATATCGATGTGTTTGTTAAGAGCAAAGTGGATTGGAATGAGAAAGGTGATGATATTAGCAAAGAGCGTTGATTGCCAACAAAGAAAGGAAAGAGACTGTTCTAAACGTGACGAGGCTTCTTCTCTCTTCTCTTCACGTGACTGTTGGGTCTGGCACCGTGGTTGGCCTAGAATGAGAAGGAAGGAGAGACCCCACCTTCTTGGGCATTCTGCGCGGTCTTCCGACAAAGATCAAACCGTTGTCCAAGAAACGATCAAACAGAGACTGGGAGTATACCATCAGTCCCGAGATCAGAGGTCGCATTGTCAGACTCTGCTCCGGGAGCGCAACTACGATGACTGAACACAGACAATTCACTACGCTGCATGAATGAGAGCGGTTTCGCAATCGCAACAGCATTCGTAGCTCCAATTGCTCTCACCGACGGAACAATCGATTTGGTACAGACTGCAAATAGCCTTTGCATGATGGACTGCGATTCTACTGCCGATGAGGTGACGGACGATTTTTGGAGTTGCCGTGTTCTCTCTCATTCCAGTCATGCACAAAGGAGTCACGAATTGGATTATCGGGGTAATTAATAACATGAGCCCAATTCCTATTGAGTGATAGGAAATCTGTCAAATCAAAGAGACCCATATATTTCCAGTGTCCGCATTCTCTGTTTCCCATGCTGTGGTGACATATATTACTACGTTTGTTGCTTAAACGCACTCTAACTTGTTAAATATGGCCGAAGAAGTCAAGAACACCCCTGTCGTACGAGAAGCGCTGGTTGCGTGAGAATCTAGGAGGAGCCCAAGGTCGAGGAGGTCGAGGAGCACCAGTGCGACGAGAACTGCGATCATGAGCACGAGCACGAGGCTGCCATGCCCGCTCTCCCTGTAGGCGGTGGTTTTCGTGGTTTAGGGGTAGAAGCCCAAGCCCAGCAAGAACGAGAAGAAGGCTAGAAAGGCCGTCCTTGCTCACGACCTGGAGGAGATCCCCAACATCATGAGAGCTTCCTTCAAGAGAGACGAGAACGTGTGCTTCTACGTGCAGTCCCCCGATGTGTACAAGAGCAAGAACAGCGATATCTATGTCGTCTTCGGAGTTGTGAGAGTGGATGACATGTCGCAGAACAACGCTCTGCAGCAGGCTGCTGCTCAGAAGTTCCAGGCTGAGGAGCCTAAGGAGGAGCCCAAGAAGGAGGAGGCTGCTCCCGCTGAGCCTGCCGCCGAGGAGGCTGTCGATGAGACTGGTCTGAACCCCGATGATATTTCCTTCGTCATGGAGCAGACTCAGTGCACTCGCGCTGCTGCCGTGAAGGCTCTCCGTGAGAACGACAACGATATGATCAACGCTGTCATGGCTCTCGGCAAGTAGAATGTTTGACATGATTATGGTGCTACATCGTAGTACTCTTTGTTTTTTACCAAGTAACTGAATTGTGTATGTAACATGGACATGGTCAATGGAGATTGGTTTCGTAGTGGACACCATGTTTCAAAGGATTGTGATAGCATACGAACAAAGAAGGCAAAATGACATTACTCAAACACATCGCCCAGCTCGTCCTCGGGAAGCACGTTCTCTTCCTCCCGCTTCTGGAGACGCTCCAGCGCCTTCATCCGCTTCGCGTAGCTGCCCGTCTTCTTCTTCTTCTCTCCCGAGCGCGACAGCGAGGGCGATACGTAGTTCGGGTTCTCATACAGCGTCTTGCCGGTGAAACTGTCGTCGAAGATGCGAATCACCTCCAGCACCATGCGCGGTCCGATTTCCGTCAGCTGCGGCTCGTCGCCTCGTTTCGCGAACTTTTCCGCCTCGTGCTCGGTGTGTCCGCGCTCGGAGATCTGATAGTTGCGAATCCAGATCTTGTTGTCCACCACGAAGAAGGACATCAGGTGGTCGACGAATGGCTTGCTCTTCGGGTGTCCCAGAGGAACGCCGAACACTTGCTTGAACATCTCGCGGAGCAGCTGCAGTTCGGGAGAGGAATCGAACTGCTTGTCGAACACGAGAAGGGGACGCGATCCCATCAGACAGTTGCCCGTCATCTTCAGTTCCTCCGTTGTGTGGACTATGTGAGTAGGAATAGAACAGATGATACCATTATGCAGGAGGAAGCGAACAGAAGGGCCGTCGGGAATGCGACTGATCCACATGTACACATCGACATGCTTTCGTGTCTGAGGAGTTAGATTCAATGACAATGCAAACCTCGAAAAAGATGGAGTACGTGCAGGACTTCATCTCCGCGATTTCGGTAATGGCGTCCAATCCCTTCTTCACATCCAACTACGGAATAAGCAACAACCGTATAGGATAATCTCACCTTCACATCCTTCTTGTACTGCGGCATGAGCGCCTCCAGATCCTTCATGAGGTGTCGCGTGCGGTAACTGATTCCCCGGGACGCCAGAACGAGGCAGCGCTGCTTGTTGGTGTACTTGACCTTTCCATGAAATCCAACAGCAACCGGTCACCTTCTCTTTGGTATCCTCGACGTCTCCCTTCTTCTTCATAGGGACCTTTTTGTTGAGTTTGGTCTTCTTCTGCATCGTGCAATTTGGACAGGAAATCAAAGAGGCGAGGATCGCGGGAATTGACGAAACTTGTCATTGTATTGAAAACAAACAGCAATAAAACGGAGCAGGTCTCCTTCTTCCCGTGTACTTACTGTCTCTCGCCGTCTTCCTTCCTTCCGCCTGCTGCTTCTCCTTCTTCTTCATGATCCACTCCTTGCTCTTGATGGGCGCGAACTCACGACCGCGCTTTCGACGATTCAGCGCCTTGTCACGCGCCGTAAAACGAACGTCATCAGCAGCTCCCGAGGCCGTTTCGTCGGTGAGTCCTTTGGGGACGGTAAAGTTGGGGTCGTTTCCCGCCTTTAGGACAAGATACATCTTTTTGGCCTTTGCACTACGAATGAAATAGAAGGAGAGGGGAAACCTGTTCGGGTAATCGACCACGAGTCCTCCGACAAATCCGCACTTCATGGCGGACTTTGAAATGAGCTCCATCTGCTCGGGAGTTTCTGGGTAGAGTTGGATGACAGCTCTACGCATCAGGTCGTTCGATGATTGTCACTTTCCTCCCGAACGCAAGCTGTTGAAGAGCGTCATGAAAAAGGCGTTCAGACGACGACTATACGTAAGGCGAATTCACAAGACACACATGGGATTCTCATTCTTGGAGTTGGAGTAGCACAGCCACTGAACGGCGGAAATGCTGATGGCACCGTCAAACATGCCGGTTCGGAAGGGAAGACCCTGTCCCATGTCCCGAAGCATTACGTCTCCTTCTGTTCCATTCTACCGAGTCAAAAAAACGGAGGAAGACAAACCTGCACTGCGATATCGAGCATGGAGGGACTGATGTCGCAACCCACCCAGTGATGACCCCGATTCGAAATACACTCTCCGCTGAGGCCACTTCCGCAGCCAATGTCCAAAAGGAGACACGACTGATTGGGAGGAAGGGCGAGAAGGTCGATAGCGCGATCGGCCAGCTGGGCCTGAATCAGACGGATACGACTGTTGTTGGCGTACTTGGCTGCCTCCTTCTCATTGTAATACAACTAGACATCACGCGGACAAAGGGGAGCGCACATCGGCAGGTCCTTCTTTCTCAGGCCTACTCATTTTCAAACGGCAATTGTGGGAGTCGGGAGGAGGCGGGCGTTTCGCCGAAAAGGAAAAAGCGTCGTTCTCTCGTCACTTGGAGTTTGTTGGAGTCTCCATTTGCGTGGATATGATAGTAGACACCAAGGTGTGTATTCTGGGTTGATTTGAGGGGAATAGAAGCGTTTGACAAAGAATCAGAAGCGCAGACAACGGAAGAAGGAGCTGAAGAAGGAGAATCCCATTCTGAAGAAGGACGTCGTTGAAAAGGTGAAAAGTTTGGGGACGTGACTGATGAACAGGTTTTGAAGAAGGAGGAGGAGAAACCGGAAAAGAGCGAGGAGCCTGTCGAGTTGGTGTATGATTCCGAGTTCGAAAAGGTGAAAGACCAGTATGTGGAGTTGCAGGAGGTGTTTAAGAATTTTACCGCAATTGCGGATCATAAAAACGAAGAAGTCGTATTGGGTGTGGGATGGAACGTGTAGACGTTTATCGCTGCCAATGGTATTCAAGCAGCCACTGCAAACCAGGAGAACGGCTCCAAGCAGGAGGAAACTGCCGTACGTCGAAGCGGATCGGTCACACTGTAGGAAAGCCTGATGAACGCGGATGAGGGCGAGCAGCCGAAGCGGATGAGCAAGAAGGCTCGTAAGTTGGCGAGTCGTCTCACGGTGGCGGAGCTGAAGCAATTGGTCCGTCGTCCGGACGTGGTGGAGGTGGAGGACGTTTCGGCTGCGGATCCTCGTTTATTGGTGTATTTGAAGTCGTATCGAAACACCGTTCCCGTTCCCAAGCACTGGTGCTCCAAGCGCCACTACCTGCAAGGCCGACGTGGTACGGAGAAGACTCCATTCAAGTTGCCGGGTAGGAATTGGGAGGAGGTGATCATGAGATTACATCGCGAACACGGGCATTTCGGATATCCGCGCGTCGATTGCGGAGGAGGAGAGAGACAAGGGATTGCAGCAGCAAGCACGTGATCGCATGCATCCGAAGCTGCATCGCATGGACATTAGTTACGATGTGCTGTATGTGTTTAGAAAACAATGATCACACTAGTGAGGATGCCTTTTTCAGACACATGACAAAGCCGAAGATGACGGGGTTTGGCGAAGTGTACGTTTTTTCCCATAACCTGAAATTCAGTTATTACGAAGGCAAGGAGTACGAGGTCCGTCTCACGGACAAGAAGCCAGGACAGCTTTCCCAGCGTCTTCGTGTCCTTCCTTCACCCACTCAGGTAATGCGTAGGATGCATTGGGCATGACACCGCTTTCTCCTCCTCCGTGGCTGTACATGCAGCAGCGCTATGGTCCGCCGCCGTCCTACCCGAACCTTCGCATCCCGGGTCTAAACTCGCCGATTCCCCCCGGCTGCCAGTACGGAAACCATCTGGAGGGCTGGGGGAGGCCGCCGGTGGACGAGCAGGGGCGGCCGCTGTACGGCGACGTGTTCGGCGTGTACAAGGAGGAGAACGCGAAGCCGACGGTGAATCCGGAGGAGGTGGCGCTGTGGGGCGAGGTGCCGGAGGGTCCGTTGGAGCCGGAGGAGGAGCCGGTGCAGCCGCCGGAGCCGGTGGCGCCGGAGGAGCCGCCGCGGGAGGAGGAGGCTGCGGGAGGGGAGACGGTGATTCCGGGGACGGAGACGCCGGCGGCGGTGCAGCTACGGAAGGAGGCGGGGGACGAGACGCCGTACGAGCCGAAGTCGCTGTTTACGCATTTGGAGGAGGTGGAGGTGACGGGAGACAAGGGACTGATGCCGGTGACGAAGAAGTATGTGATTCCGGGGAAGGCGAATTGATGTGTTTGTTTGTATCCATGATGGGTTTGATAGGATGGTTGTTGTGAGTGTGGATAGGTTGATAGAATGGTTGCGATGTTCACAGAAGGAAAAGAGATTGAGAGACTACATTGCTGGTAGAAGAATCACCGTATCATTCTATACGCGACAGATATCCATTCTTCTCACACTTCTGTAGCTTTTACTTGCTCTCTCTGACTATAACGTAACACCTGTCATTCCTTTGACAAGTCCATCAAGTCTTCACTCACTGACATGTGTGCAAACAAACATGAGAAGATTACAAGAAGGGCTTACGAAGGGACAGGAGGAGCGCCAGGTCTACAAAACAAAACAGAAGCAGCAGCGAGAGAAGGAAGAGAGGCAGTGGAGCAGAAGACTCTTCGCAGAGTCGGATGCTCACCAGAGGGTGGGACAAGTCGCACTCGTTCACGCGGTGGAACGTGAACACGCGACGAAGCGATGGAATGAAAGGGTTCGATTTCCATAGCTCGGCAAACTGGTCGGTTAACGGGCCGAAAATGGACAGTTCGGGAAGAGGCGGGGCGTTGGAGGAAAGCACATCACTTGAACAAGGTGTGGAAAGTGTGCATCGACTAAAACGGATGAACTGGGTTGATTTCCGGTTGATCAGAGTCGATAGGGAAGCAAGCCAGGGAGTCTGCTCGATGATCGACGGATCGATGTCTCTAGCAATTACACGGAAATAAAAGAATCACGATATGCTGTACACTTTGTGGAGCATGAGGTTGCATGAAAAGGGGAGTGCGTCGAGAATCACAGAAGAGTATATACAAAAGGAGACGTCGACGCCAACAAAGGTCCAGTACAGGTAGTCTGGAGTTGTGTATTCAGCATTCCACCTACATGTGAGTGGAATGACTTGGACATACGCAAGGTGAATCACAAATAATAAATCACTGTTGTTGCATCCTGTACTGCTAAAGAATAGGATATCCTGTTTCACTGTTCTTGGAATTCCATGGTAGGGGTCTTGAAACGTCCAGTAGATAATGTAGGCTAGAGGCTATTTGCAGAGAGTAATTTCTTACACGATTCCTTCCCGTTTTGACATGTTTGTGAAAACGTTCCCCTTTCTACAGATTACCATGCGCAAGCGTCTCCTACGGGGTTGTTGATCATAAATGTGGAGTGCATGCTGGATTGGAAAACAGCTCCGTTCATGACTCCATGCCTCATCTGCCAATTCGCTGGTGCCAGCGTAGCGGAGGTTACAGTGGACAATCGCTGCGACGGCAAGAAACAGCGACCGCAACATGCAATGAAATGGTCGAACAAACAATGAACTCGAGGCTAAATTAACTGAAGCGTCTCTCTCTCGATGCATTTCTGCGAGATCGTCCTGAGGAGTGGTCAGTGCTGGGACGATTCTCTCTTTTCGGGTTACTTCTCGCTGGAGACTCGCTTCGAGAGAAGCGATCTCCTCGGGGTGCTCGATCTTTAGATGCGCGATCTCTCGACATGCGATCACTACTGACCACGCGATTATCCTTCGAGCTACGACTTTCCCTCCTCATGCGACCTTCACCACCCTCATGATCCTCCGAGAACTTCGCGCCATCCCTTCTCTTCATCACACCCGATCGACTTCTTCGTGTTGCATCCGATCCCTTTCCACGACTTCTGGAAGACTCCAAACGACTCTTCTTTGCATTTTCTCGCTCCGGCTTGTAGTCCTTCAGCACTTCCAGAACACTCGGCTCGATGAACTCTTCCTCGACGGAATCCTCCACAGGAGACTCTTCTGAAGTAGGATTGCTGTAATGCAGCTGTAGAACTTGCTGCTTCCATTCCATCATGGAGGGGTCCGACGATTTCAGCGCTCGGAAGTAGCGCTCCATCATTCGGAACACGCGGATCATCGAATGGAACGATTCGTCCGGCCATGTGTATAATGCAAACACACATTGCGGGAGATTGTTTTCAATGCACAACCGCACAAGTCTCGAATAGAGTTTATTCGTGATTTGGATGGTCGGGTGGGAAGATTCCTCTCTTCCGAGGAGATCGCTCACAATCGTTGGCAGCAAGGAGGCGTCACCGCCAAGAGAACAAACATCAAGCATGAGATCGATAGTAAAGAAAACATCTTTGGTCACGGAGGCATCATTGCTCCGGAAGATGATTGGTCGACTCTCTTTGTACAACGCGGAGAGACGCTTCAGGTCAACTGAATCCGACTGCGCGATGCCACGGAGGACTTGGGCGACGTGACTCACATCGCACGATGCATCCTTCAGGTAGTCGTAACTTTTCTCCCAATCGTCGCATCGAATGGAAACGCTGAGAGCGTGAGAGAGGTCAATCCGACGCTGATGGCGCTCCTCCTCCGTTTCAGGCGCAAACTGTTGAAGACTCTTCCAGAGCTGACTCGCCAGCTCGCTATCGTCTTCGCTGTCCTTGGAGACGAGGTACAGACTGATCTCGAGGAATGACTTGTTGCTCATGGCTTCCGGGTGCGACTAGGCGTAAAATGAACGAAAAGAGGAAACTTCAATAAAGGCGCTCAGGAAATGAACGAACTGGGGATACCGACGGTAATGGCAGATGCGCTTCAGCACTTCGTACATGTTGGCACTGCTCGTGGTGATATACTTGCTTGCGTCCTCGAGGAGATAGCTCAGAAGCGTGTCGTCCTTGATCTGGATGGCCGAAATCAAAAGCACACTGTACAGATTGATGGAGGTGAGATCGCCCGGCTCCTTCAGATAGTTGAGCGCCGCCTGCTCCAGGGAATCGAAACCACACTTGGATGACTTCGCGGCCAGGTCCTGAAGGATTGCGTCCTTGTTGTCCGCCATAATGTACTGCGTTGCGAAGGTATTGAGGATGGGAGCAAATCGCTCCACGTTGCGGGACACTTTCGACACTGCCGGAGTTGTGGAGAAGAGACGCGCTGGAAAAGACCCATAGAAATGGATGAAATCGCTCGACACGCCCGAAGGCACGCTCCGAACGTTTCTCGTGGCGCTCGTGATCGCTTTCGGTCTGACCGTCACCTGCCTAATGAATCGGTTGAACATGGAAGCGATGTTTGAAACAAACACATGCAAATAGTATTACAGAAATCACTCCTCTCTGGACTTGTACTCCATCTACGGATCAACTACCGATCCAAACCCCACGTCCGCCTTCTCAAACAGATCAGCCATGTGGTCTTCCACACGAACCAATCCATTAGCAGTCATGAACATGCCGTCGTCGTCATCATCCTTAGCGGGCTCGGGATGAAGGAGCTGAATCTGGCTGATCTGATCGAAGAGCGGGTCAACTAGACGTCAGTTTATAACAATGAAACTACTGAAGGCAGGATCCTTCGGGGAGAAGAGGATTTCAAACACGTCGCTTTCTTCCTCTCCCACCTCTTCCTCCTCCTCCTCTCCCACTTCACATGGTTCCTCGTCGTTCATTTCCATTTCCGGGTCGCCAAACATGACCTCCTGCTCTTCATCGTCAATACAAGGGTCCGAAATCTGGCAGTAGATGCAGGGACGCTCGAATACTTCGGGTTCGTGACACACAGCATGCACTCCGAGAGCGGGATACTCAAAGATGATCGACTTGTCGTCTTCGGGACCGGAGACATAGATGACGTTGCTACGATTCAGTGGCGGGCTGAAGATGCATACTTTTGCGTGAGATACAGCGATCCGTCCAAAAACACGCGCGTCTTGTTCAAGAGACAGTCGACGTGATCCAGCTGGTACAGCGGCTTTTCGGTGACGGAATCGAGTCCTTCCTGTCGCGAGCACTCCACAACAGACATTGTAATGACTGTGAACAAACACGGACACGAAACTAGAGTTTGTACTTCTTCCTGCAGTCTTCACAGAACCAGTCTCCCTCAGGCAGCTCTTTCAATCCGACACACTTCTACAGATGAGACGGGAAGAAAGGAGTAACCAGGTGGAACAGTCGTTCGCATCCCTTTGTTCCGTCCTCGTTGCCGCAGATGATGTTGTCATGCATGTCGAGACCGCGCTTGTGGCACACCGCACACGTTTCCTCTCGGCACGACGGACAATACCACTTTCCCTTGGGAACGCTCTACACATGGCATCATCTCCCATGACGCACCTTCAGATTTACGCAGTGCAGATGGAAGGACAGGGGACATCCGTCGCAGCAGATGAGATTTCCTCCCTTTCCGCACACATGGCAGCGATCATCCCATTCATCGGACATCTCTCCCTCTTCATCGGAATCATCGTCGGAAGTTTCCGCGGAAGATTCTTCGGAAGATTCTTCGCACGATTCTTCGGAGGACTGCGACGACGACGCATCGGAGGAATCATCATCGCTGGAACTCCAGGGGTGTCGACTCTTTTTCTGCATCGCTCGCCTCGCCGCTCTGCGTTGCCCCACACACCTCTTTTGTGGTTTCGACGATGCATCGGATGATGATGCATCAGAGGATTCATCGTCATTATCGTCCTTCGACGACTCATTCGACTCTTCTTCTTCCTCCTCACTTTCCTCTTCACTCGATGATGATGATGATGATGATGATGATGTCGCTTCCTCCTTCACCACGCGTTTCTTCCCCTCCGCCTTCACCGGTGACTTCGGCTTGGGCGTTTCCTCCAGTTTGTTGACCACCTCCATGACCGCACGATTTCCCTCCAACACGTCCTTCATCCAATGAAACGCCAGCTCCACTCCCGCCTCCGGCGCCCCCGCCAAATACGCCGCCAACACCGTCCCGCGGTTTCCCGCCAACACCCGCAACTGCATCCTCCCCGCGGTTAACAGCCGATCGGCCTCGTTGGCCACCGCCAGCACCAGCGTCCGCTTTCCCGCCAATTCCCGCGGCCAGGAGGCGGCTGTGAGGATTCCCGCGGGGATCTCCAGCTGCTTCACGCGAGCGACTTTTCTACGGAAGGTTTCGAGAAGGTCGATAACCGCGGAAAAACTGGATTCCGCGCTGGAAGCGGGGAGAGGCGGCAAATCGAGGGAATTTCTGCAGGTGACGAAAAATGGGGGATCCCACAGAGGAGTTTCATCGAAGGAGAAAGTGGCGGGAAAATGTCTAGTGGTGAAATCGGGGCGATTTTGGCACTTCATGCGGAGAAGGAGGGAATCGAGGGCGTTACGAAGCCGATTTTCGCGGGGATTTTTGCGATTCAGCAATTCTTGGAGCCGAGACGCCGTTTCCACTCGGTCGATGAAACGCCAGTCGGTTCCACAGAGATTCGTTTCCTCGATGAAACGCTCGGCGGAATCTACGTTGGAGGGAGTTTCCTTCTGTACCGAAGAGCCGGTTCGCGTCGATGACATGATTGCGGAAATCGTTCCGAATTCGGTCATGCGATCGTTCCTGCAGCGGGCGTTTCGTCGAATTTCCCGCGAATTCCGTCATCTGCTGGAGACTGCGATCGCCGACGACGACGAAAATCGTGGCGAATTCCGGCGGCAGAGCGAAATAAACGTTCCGAAATCGGTCACTTCCCAGCGGTGCGAAATAGGGCCGATTTTCGGCCTCAGCGGCCCAGAAACGGCCTTCTTCCCGCTCGGTTTCCGTCTGCGACCGCAAAAGTTGCGCCAATGCCTCCACTTGGCGCAAAAACGGCGCAAAGGCTGGATGGGGCTGGAGGCGTTTCCGACCGGAGAGGAGTTTCATCGAGCGAGCTTGAGCGCAGAGAGACTAGAGGAGAGGAACCGCGGGGAAGTACGTTGCAGAGAGGGAGATCGCGGGAATGGATGGCGAGTTGGAGGGAATGGAGGAGGTTTTGTTGGTCGGGAGAGAGCGAGTTGGCGGGAGTTTCGGCGGGTTTGTCTGCCTTTGTTTCATTGGTGGATTTTCCCTCCATTGTTTCATTGGTGGATTTTCCCTCCATCTTTTCATTGGTGGATTTTCCCTCCATCTTTTCATTGGTGGATTTTCCCTCCATCTTCTCATTGGTGGATTTTTCCTCCATCTTTTCATTGGTGGATTTTCCCTCCATCTTTTCATTGGTGGATTTTCCCTCCATCTTTTCATTGGTGGATTTTCCCTCCATCTTTTCATTGGTGGATTTTCCCTCCATCTTTTCATTGGTGGATTTTCCCTCCATCTTTTCATTGGTGGATTTTCCCTCCATCTTTTCATTGGTGGATTTTCCCTCCATCTTTTCATTGGTGGATTTTCCCTCCATCTTCTTATTCTCCTCGTGTTTCACCACAGGTTTTCCCGCCAACTTCTCACCTCCATCATTTCCCTCCTTCTCACCCTCTTTTCCCTCCACTTCCATTTCCCCCTCATTTTCCCGCCTTCTCCGCTTCGCCTCCAAAAACACGCTCTGAATGTCCCGCTTCGCCCGCCGCCGCTGTCCCCGCCAAACCCCGCGCTCCCGCTCAATCTCCCGCCTCTTCTCCCCCAGTCGATCCACCTCCCCGCGCACTCCCGCGGATCTTCCCGCCAACACGCACAACCCGCGAATCACTTCCAATCGCACTCCCGCGGGAACCATTTCATCGGGAGTTTCACGCAGCGACCGAAGTGCCGTCTGGAGTGTGTCGTAGCGGGGATCGTCGCGTATGTCGTAGCTGTCTCCCACGGAGAGGAGAAGCATGGCGGCGAGTTCGAGCCAAGTGGAGGGAGTGGCCTCGTTGACGGAAATCGCCAGGGTTTGGAAGAGAGCGCGCGGAGGGAGGGAAAGATCGGGGGTTCCCTCGATGTCGGGGGATGGATCAGAGATGTCGATGAGGATGGTGCGGAGGAGGGCGAGTGCTAACGTGTCGAGAAAGTGGGATGCGAGAGGATAGGAGGGATCGGAGGAGGTTAGGGAAGCATGGAAGAGATGGAGACAGGTGGGGAGGGAAATGACCGGAAGTGAATAAAGCGAGTGGAATTTGGAGATGTGGAGCCAAATGTCCAGGTAGAGAGAGAGTGTGGGGAAATCGCATTGCGAGGCGGAGAGGAGAGATTTGCTGTCGTTTAAAAGGAGTGTCGCCAGTGATTGGGTGCCTAATTGGAAGGGAATAGTGACATCGACTCGATGCGTCAAATGTGAAGGGCTCCGGAGGACGCGTTCCCAGCGTCTTCAGCTCGTTCTGGATCGTTTCCTTGCGTTTCGCAAGTGCCGCGAGGGTAGACTGATCCTTCTTCAGCTCTTCGAGCAGCAGCGCCAAGGAACGCTCGTTCGCACTCATGGAACGCATGGACGCCGACTTCCGCTTGAACATGGACACAATTCGTCCTCTATGTGTCAGAGAGGATGACATAAAAAACTGAGACGGAGATAGAGCGGGCACGGGCAACGGAGTCTCTTTCGGGTTCATCCCATCATGACCGGTCGCGTTCGTTCCTCCTGTCGGTGAAATAAGCACGCAGTCGTCGTAACCAGCGTCCTCTCTAGTCCATTACACTCTCTCCCCACGAAACCCCACTTCTTCGCTTCGCTGGTTGTAGGAGTCGATGCCTTTTCATTGGGTCTATTCATCAACAAGAGGGCTTAGAACAACATGGAACCATTTCCAGCGTCCACTCGAGGAAAAGCCACCGCAGCGTTGGAGACTGTCTTTTTCTTTCCAAAGAGACTGTCAATCCGGTTTTCCATTCCTCGTCGAATGAAATGTGTGTTGAGCGGGAACGCGTGGGAAGGGTGGAGAGCGAGAAGTGCCTCTGGAAATCGATTTGGGATGGGTGTTCTGTGAAAACGGGATCCTCTCTCCACGTATGCTGTCAATCCTCATCGTATCATTCGTGCCGTATGCCTCTATTCTGTGCAAACACAATTGTCTGATTCTCTTCATCTACCATTTCTCCTGACCACCCTCCTCACCTCTCGTTCCCTCTCTTGCAAACCCTTTCACTATCCTCCTTTTGCTTTCTTCTCCTCCATGTAAATTGCGATGAATGGACCCAATTTCCCACTGTGATTCCCATTTTATAGAGGCCCATTGGATAACGTCATTGTATTATTGGGTCGAGCAAAACACAACCGTTTTGTTTCATTATTCTGTTCGACTTGATCGTTTGATATCGAATATGAGCTCTTTCGCAAAGTTCTCTGCCGTTTTCGTGGAGGTAGGCTGCACAGTGTTTGCTCTCAGCCCAGGGTGCTACGACCTCAGTGAAGGCCGGAGCCAAGGTCTGCTACATTGCCCTCACCCTCATCCTGCTGTCTGCCGTCGGTATGATGGTTTCCCAGATTATCGAGAACAAGTTCGACACCTGTGACAGAAGCCAGATGTCCGTAGGATATCTCTTGTTTGGGTGAGACACAGCAATACGTTGCTCACTGCATGACGGAGTACCTGAACAATGCTGCCAACTGGTCCAACTTCAGAATGTTCCTGCGCCTTTTCGGTTTGGTCGGGTGCTCCTCTGTGACGTAGATGTTGCCGGATCGATTCTTCTGATCGCCGTCGGTAACTGCCTGGAGAACGTGTTCCGCAACACGGTGATGGCTCGTGTGATGGTGAGACGCATGCGACCTCGTTCACCGTAGAGCGGCACTCTTCTGCTTACCAACATCATGGTGGTGTTCGAGACGTGCTTCAACTCGGGTCTGTCCCTGGTTGTCTCTCTCGTTTCCTCTCATTGGTAGCAGCTCCGTGACTTCGTCAAGAAGTGGGTGTCGACGCCGTACCACGCCTAGTAGCTGTCTCTCTCCCCTCTCACGTAGTCTGATTCCGTGCTACGTGATGATGGACCACGCCTTCGACCTCATCTGGACGCTGGACAACACGCTGGAAGCCTACTTCCTGGTCCTGCTGGGCTTCCTCACCTCCGAGCACGACGTGGGTATCCGCAGGGCTCCTCACGGCTAGAAGTTCAGCGCCGGCTACACCAAGACGGCCTTCCTGGGCGGTATTCTGGGCCTCGTCAGCTTCGTCGCCATGAACTGCAACTTCGGCCGCTGGGGCTTCGTGTACTTCATCGCCAGTGGGTGTGAGGGGGGTCTGTCACCGCAGTGATCTGCCAGCTCGTCAGCAACCTCTGCTTCGTTGTCATCATCGGATGGACCGGAAAGGCTCTCTCGCAGATGGAGGGAGATCTGGTCGGAAAGAAGGGCAAGAAGGGCAAGAAGGGTAAGAAGAGCAAGAAGAGCAACAGAGCGTAAACGTGGATTGCTAGGGTGTTTGTTGTGATTGGCTATCTTTATCGAGTCCAACTCTCCTTTCCCAACAAACACGAGAAAACAAACCTTTGAGCATTTCGTAGGCGATGGGCAGCGGACTAATCCTCACTCCTCCCTCTCATTCCAACACAAGGAGAAACAGCAGTGGAATGAGCTTCGACCGCATGATGACCAGTTTCTTGAAACCGTACACGTGCTTGTTCTCGTCCGCCTTCGTCAGATAGTCGCTATGCTGGTATTTCACTCCCATTCCCACATCAGCGCGTCCCGCGTCACATATACGCGTCCGTCCTTGCTTCCCTGAAACCAGAAGATGTTCAGCGTGTTCAGCAGCGACGTCACCGTGTTGAACGCCTTTTTCGACGTGTTGAAGTCTGCGATAAATCGTCCACCTCTACGCTACCTGTGATCAGAATGAGATCGTGAATGCTCTCCAGATGATTCACGTTCATCTATATCGCAATCGAAAACAAACCGCACACTCGCCAGCTCGCGCAAAATGGTCGTTTTGCACGCCGACAAACGCAACTGCTCGCAATCGATCACCTTCGGGAACTGATCGTAGGTTTGTTCCGTCGACTCCTGCGGAAAGAGAAGCGACGCGTACGGATCCGAAGCGGGCAACTATGTATAACACAATGAAACCACCGCCACATTCTTCTTGGCATCGTTATAAATGTCAATCACCAATTGCGTATCTTCGAAAGCGTCGATCAGCGCCGAATATCTACGTGGGACCACGACTTCGATTTCACATTCGGCCATCGAAGGCGATTCGATCTTTGTTCATGTTCTGAATGACCAGGTCGAGCTTATCATATTCTCGATAGTGGCCCAATAACGTAATCATTTGCAAATAAAACTCCACCGAAGGAGTTCCTTCCTTTCGAACTTTGTGCATGAGTGTCATCGCTAGCGCGAGCATCTGCGCCTTTTCCTCTTCATTTCCCTCGCTCGATTTGTGTTTCAACAGGTGGTTCATGCCCAACAACAAGTAAGTGTACGTTTCACTTTCGAAACCGTTTCGGCGTGTCGCCTCCAGCGTCACCTCCCGGGCCACGTCCACGTCGCCGATCTGCCATTTTAAATTTTAAATTCGAACTTGCTTTCATTAACGATAATATGTAGTGGTTCAACACTTCTTGGCGATCGCAAGGAGTCGACTCGCAGATGCTCCGTCTAGTTCGAAACCGCCATCGAAACGCACATTCGCTCCAGCTGCTGACGCGCCGTCTCGCCGCCATTTCCCGCGCAATGGGAGAAAAGAAGAAGGTAGCAGCTGCGAGGAATTGCGACCGAATGGCCGGTTTGGTCCGCTAGTTCCTGCAGCAGCTCCAACGCCTCCTTATCGGCGTTGTTGCGACAACAAACCTCGATACCGGCGGAGTAGAGCTTCACCTTCGAAGAAGTGTCGGCATCGGATGCATGCATGGAGGTGAGGGAGCTCCGCATGAGGGCCAGTGCGTCACTCAGCTTCTGACAGTTGCCGTAGGAGCGAATGACGGTGAGGAGAACGCTTGGTGGAAGAGGAAAAGCGATGGTACTTGGTGTCGATGGAAATGGAATTGGAGCGAAGGAGTGTGAAGAGGTCGATGATCTTGTTGTACTGCTTGTACTTGTAGAGCATCATGAAGATGCTGTTGAAGGCGGAGACGGGAAGCGACGAAAGAGCGCCCTGCTGGCTCGCATTCTCACTCGTTAGAATAGAAGGAAAATACGATGATCAGCTGATACCCATCCAAATAGTCCCGGTTGTTGCAGCAGGCAATGAGCAAGCTCGTATAGATACTGCCCCGATCGTCCTCTTTCTCCAGTTTACAGTCGCGAAGCGTTTTGATGATGGTAGCGAGCTAAGTCTGACAGAATGGAAGAAGCCCCCACTTGGCTCTTTGAAAAATCACACGTCACCGACTTGTTCTGAAGAGCTGACGAAATCGATGTCGGAACGCAATCCTTCGATTTGAACCGTTCCTTGATACTCTGAAAAACAACATCTGGGTCGATCTACAGAGGAACCACTGCGAGACGATTCCTACATAATCACTCTCCAAATCTCCTTTCATCGCGGTAAAGGAACGGACAAAGAGTGGAGAAAGGGAATAGGAGTTTCCAAGCCTTCCCGGAGAATTAAAGCGCGGCAGTCCCTGCTTTCCCATCCATCGACAGGACCGCAGCAGCACTGCCGAAGATCTTCTCAGAGAATGCATTTCGTAAGAATTGATGAAACAAACATGCCAACTAGCAAAGAACCGTTTCCGCACTCAACGCCTTCTCTATCCGCTCCGGGTACTATCGATGATCCTTGTTGTCCATTCCTACAGTGTTGATGAAGTGGTGGGAGAAGGCGTGCCTGCTCGCTCTGAAATCGAAAAAGTCGTCCGCCTTGGCGTCGACCATACAAAGAGAATCGCCATGGAACTCGATGTGGACGATTCTCCCCGGAAGTTGGCACTTCTTTGTGGACTCACGAATGACAAGTTCGCTCTGATGTGAGAAAGCGCATTTGCTATTACATGACGCAACCACTGCCTCAAGAAATCCTGCTTCTCGCGTGGCGCATCGTCAATGGAGTTGTAAAAGAGATTCCGAATCGTTTCTCCCCGTCCCGTGATCAGTCGTCCTATCAACTCCATCTTGGAGCAGCTGCAGCAGCACAACGCAGAAACGATGTTGTCCTGAAAGAGGATGTAGCCGTACCCCGACAGACGAGGGATGCAATCATTGCCCATCACGAGTGTGGTTACGAAGGGCGCCACGAATTCGCTAAGCTTGGGAGATAGGGTTTGACCCGGAGGATCGTAGGCGTAGCATCGATTCGGGAACTGCGCGTGAAGACACAGCGACAACAAGGCGGCGATGCCTGCTCCAAGCGAATGACCCACTAATACCAGTGAGGTGTGCGATGTGATGCGATCGATGACATCCTGTGGAATCGAAACGGGGGTGAGAGTGGGATCCTTCTGCAACAGCGCCTGCAGCAGCCGCAAGCGATTCAATGTGTTCAGAATGTGTGTCGTAGCAGACAGAACGCCCTTCATTTGAAATGGCATTCATAGCCTACGCCGTGCGTGTATTCGTTATGTCCATCGAAGTCACACCTCGCTCCGAGCGATTCCAGAGATTCCACACCTACATGATCATGGATGGTCATATGTACGCATGAGGTCCGTAAGGACATCGGAAACGGACTTGCTTCCACGGATAGTGATAAGGACGCTATCAAACTCGGCATCGTAGACGATCGCCCAGGGAACTGCTCCTAATCTACTGGTGATATGTGGAACGAATAGTCTACTCATCTGTGTCATTGTAGTAGATGAGTTGTCCGCCACAAAGAGCCATGAGGTCTTTCATGGTAGTTTTCGTTGAATTTGTTTGAAGGGTAGATGGATGACTCAATGGGGCTGTTGAGGAGTGATTGCGCCATTTCACTCTGTGTCAGTCATTCATCCCATTCTCACATGGAGCGACCGTAGATAACAACCGCATACTCGACATAGTGGGACAATTCCCGCTGGGTACGATCATCCAGTGTGCACTTGCTTTTCTTATGGAACTGCTTGCATTTGGAATGCTCTGTATAGATATGCTCCAGATACTCATGTGGCCTCATGTTCTTCACCATGTCGAGATTGCATCCAAAGGTCCGCTTGTTGTGCCAAAGAAGCGTATTCAAGGCAGCTCCGCAAACGGCGTCCGTATAAGAGAGATTACGGTAGTTGGATAGATACTGCGCTCCAATGGTGACACTCTCCAAGTAGGGATGGTCTCCGATGATGCAATGGATGATGCGAAACAGGAGAGTTTCCACTCCCGAAGGTGAGGCGAAATGCGATGTCACAAGAGCAGTCGTTAGAAGAAAGGCAACGGAAACGAAAACAGTCGTGATACAGTAAAAGAGAAACGAAAAGGCAAGGGAATCACGAATCTGCAGATGAAGAAGAGTGTAGCGATTATCACCACATTGATAGCATACAGACTGCACAGAGAGGAAATGGTCGTGTGAAGGACAAAACTCTTGAAGCGAGCCACGATCGCCTTCGAGTACGTCGTTTATCCGGTGAAGGAATGAACCTGATAGAACACAGAGGGATATTTCCAACACTGTTTCCTTGAGTCCGTACAGAATGATAGAGAAGGCATCCTTCCATTTTCAACCAATACCACATGATACGAGAAGCAACACTGTCTGCGACGCGATTTGCTGCAAGAGGAAGAGTGGGTACGAGGGACTAAAGAATGAGCGCTTTGTACAAAACCAACATCATTTCTGCAATTTCCCCATGGCTGTAGTAGGTTACGGATGCCGAAATTAGCAGAGGCACCATCATCAGCTGGAACAAAAACGCACAGACCATTACGATGGGTAAATCGTCGTCTCCTACATAGGTCCAATGGTTCCGAACGCTCAGCTGCACCATTCGGATAATCAATTGATGACGTAATACAGACGCCTGTTGAAAACGTGGGCTCATTGCGCTGGGAAATCGCGATTCACCCCTCTTTTCCGCGACATTGTTTTTCTTTCCCGTATGCTGTCAACCAAAGTCGCTCATTCGCTTCTCCGGCCCTTCTTTGCGCGGTATCGATGATGTATCTGCTTAATCGTAGGAGCTTCATCACTGTCAACTTTTACACTCCGAAGGGAGAGAAGAAGACGGTGAAAGCGGAGCCTGGAGAGTCCATATTGCGCATTGCGCAGCATAACAACATTCCTCTGGAAGGTAGGGGTGATGGAGTCCTTTCATTTCAGGTGCCTGCGAGGGAGGAATGGCGTGTGCGACGTGCCACGTGATTGTGGGCAAGGATTTCTACAACAAGCTGCCGGAGCCATCAGAAGAGGAGGAGGACTGTCTGGACAATGCGGCAGATCTCACGGAGACGTATCCTTGTTTATACGCGGTGATTTGTAGATCGCGGTTAGGTTGTCAGCTCAAGGTCACTCCCGATCTCGATGGAATTGATGTGACTTGCTTTGATCATGACTTAGAGTGTAGATTACTATTCCTGGAAGTACGCGCAACTTCTATGTGGATGGTCATGTGCCCAAACCTCACTGCCCTGATTGTTTTAACAAACAGGCATATTTAGAACGCTTCTCAATCCCCATAAAGATCATACACCCAATGTATCCTCCGATTCCGAGGATTCCCGCAATGATCACCTCCCAGAAGTATTCCGCGGGCGAGCTGTGAGGTTCCGTCTCCGATTTGAAGAAGGGAGTGAGAGTCAGCGCAATTGCGAATCCGAAGCACTGAAGCTAGATATAAGAGAACTTCCTCACACACACCATTCGGAACACAGAATTCGCTTGAGCTCGATTACTCGCGAAATACTGATTGACAAGTGACAAACACTACTTGACAGGTCCTTCCTGCACCTACCTCCGTCTGGAAACCTCCATCGGCAATAGCAAACACCAGACCCGTCAGATACACGGTCCAGTCCTGCTTCGCGTTGGCGATCCAGGAAAGCACCAAACCGACGACTTCTCCCATCGTGGCGAGCGTGAGCACACACACGTGCCCGAACTTGTCCAGAAGGAATCCGTGAACGTTGGCGAAGATCACATCGGCGATGGAGAAGAGCGCCATTAACGTGCCAACGGAACTGAGGTCCACGAGCTGTCGCGTGAACTGCGAGGTGAGGAAAACTTGCTGGTAGCCGTCGTTGAAGAAGAAGCAGAGCAGCAGCAGCATGCGAGGTTTCACCATGAGCGAGAAAACACCCTTGATCTCTTCGAGAGCGGATGACTTGGCTTCCTTGGTCTCGATGAGATGATCGCCCTCGAAGCTGACGACGACGGCTCCCTCGTGCGAGTCCACGAGCTCCTGTTCCTGAGAATTGTACGGAACGGCGGGTCGGATGAAACCGAAGGGGATGAGGGAGAGTACTGTAAAGAGACCGAGGAAGAGGAAGAGGATGGAAGTGTTGCCGTTCCAGCCGTGGTGGATATCGGTTCCCACATGCAAGATCTTCACCAAGTAGCCAGAAACCAGGTTGCCGAGTGCCTAGGGGAGATGCAATTTGCGAATCATACACTTCCAAACATGTACACGGCCAGGAAGAAACCCGATTTTCTTCCGCGATCGTTATCGTTTGAGTTTTCGCCGAGCAGAACGCCCTGAGAAGCCCACACGACAGCAGAGAAGAAACCATGCATTGCGCAAATGGTGTACGCCATGACAGGGATGACATAGGAAAACTGGGAAATGTAAAACCTACGGGAACACAATTCGATTGCCACTACACATAGGACAAACAACACCAGAAAAGCGCCCTCTGCGGACTGCCAAACAGGGAGATCACGGAAGGGACGAGAAAGTTGGAAAAGGCGTTGACATAGTTGACGATTGCCATACAAACGGATCCCAGGTTTCCTAAGCGTGAGATGGGGTGTGCACAGATACCAAGAATAGGAACCGCAAAGTTCATCATGGCATTGCAACCTATAATTACAGTGACAAAAGAAACGTACCGAAGAAAGTTAGACCAAACCCAAGACTGAGGAGGATAACGTTTCTTTGGTTGGGATCTTGTCCGTTCTGAGGAGTGTCATTCAAATGAGCGGAACTCCTAGTCTGCAGAAGGTGGTTGGATGAAGAACTCTGCATGTGCAAAATGAACTTGCAAGCGATGTGCGGGCGTTTCAGAAGAGAAATCATGGAAAAGGGATTGGAACACAATCTGTTAGATTTCGCATATTCATATTGCAACACGATGAGAGGAACGGGAAGAAGGAAAGATGAAAATGCGGAAGGTGAGTCAGGAATGATGGCATTGAAGTGAGAGATTGAGGTGAAAGATGACCAGCATAAGCAATTCGCTATTTGAAAAGGGGAATGGGTTTCTGGAGCGTTGCTCATTCTGGGTTTCTTCCCGTTCCGTTTTTGCTTTCTCCGTGAAGTCCCTTTCTGAATATCAATGAATCCAGCGACCAATTCGTAGGATCTTCGCCATTCGCAATATGCTAGGTCACTAGTCGAAATAGAGAATAAGGAGGAAGGTGTGAAGAGTTACTCGGGGTATTTGATCAACTGTGGTCATTGCAATGTGAGAATGGTCTTCTCTGAGCTATCGTAGAACCTCATCCTGTATCCGTACGGGGTACCACGAATTCGGTGTCCCTGTTGCTCTGAGCTGAATTATGTCAACTCGAGTGAGATTACAGCCCATCCTCCTCACGGTAGGAATTCGCCTGTGTAGAATATCGGTAGCAGCCATTGTCTGCCCAAAGTGTCACATGACGATCGTAAGTGCTTCTTCTTTTCTTTTCTTGCAGAAATATACATTGGGATGCACCCATCTCCAGTGCACATGTGGAACGCTGATCGAACTTGAGGTGTGCTTATTTCTTGTTCCTTTATTCGCAGGAACCCGATTTTTACATTCCACAATACAAATAGGTTGCTTGTATCTTGTAATGTACGATGTGGGTGTGTTTGTTGTATTGAAGCGATATTGATGATGACAATGCATGGTGTGCTCAATGGATTGTTCAATAGATCATATATCCCCAGGGTGGATGTGATCTTGATGGTATCAATGATTGTTATCTTCTACTACTGCAACGAACCATTTCAGACCATTCACATCATCGTATTCCTATACCTACTTCCATTCACACCATACGCACTCTACTCAAATATCCCCCTTCCCCCTCCTTCCCCTTTCATTCCCACCCCTTTCCCCATCCTTTCTCGCCTCTCCCTGTTTGACCCGTTGACACCTCTGTTTCCCCGTTTCCCCGTTCTAGAAACTTCCTTCCGCGTTGTTTTCATTTATTCTTATTCGTTAACGACTCTTTTTGTGTCGAGTGATTAAGTAATGCGCTTCTCTGTCGATCTGAATCGTAGAATGCTCGGTTTTGCAAAGAATGCATCTGTTCTGAGAAGATTCATTGGTTCCGGAAAGGAGCTGATGTTCGGAGTGGAGGTAGGTGCTGTTTGCGATATCTGACTTCAAGGCCCGCAACGCCATGCTTCGCGGCGTGAATCAGCTGTCGGACGCTGTGGAGACGACGCTGGGACCCAAGGGACGCAACGTGATCATTGACCAGCCGTACGGTTCTCCCAAGATCACGAAGGATGGTGTGACTGTCGCCAAGGCCATCGAGTTTGAGGATAGGTAGAACTGCATCGTGTCGTATTATTCATAGATTCGAGAACATGGGAGCGGCTCTGGTGCGCTCGGTCGCCAGCAAGGCCAACGAAGCCGCTGGAGACGGAACGACGACGGCTACGGTGCTTGCCCGCGCCATCTACGCGGAGGGCTGCAAGTCGGTGGCTGCCGGACTGAACCCGATGGATCTGCGTCGTGGTGTGAACCTGGCTGTGGACGCCGTGGTGGAGGAGCTGCGCCGCAAGACGAAGGCGGTGAGCACGAACGACGAGATCATGCAGGTGGCGACGATCTCGGCGAACAACGACCAGACGATCGGCAAGCTGATCGCGACGGCCATGGAGAAGGTCGGCAAGGACGGCGTGATCACGGTGCAGGACGGCAAGACGCTGTCGGACGAGCTGGAGGTGGTGGAGGGCATGAAGTTCGACCGCGGCTTCATCAGCCCCTACTTCATGACGGACACGAAGACGATGAAGGCGGAGATGGACGACCCGTCGATCCTGCTGTACGACGGCAAGATCTCAGCTATCCAGTCGCTGCTGCCCATTCTGGAGAACGTGGCGCGCGAGGGTCGCTCGCTGATGATCATCGCGGAGGACGTGGACGGCGAGGCGCTGTCGACGCTGATTCTGAACAAGCTGCGTGGCGGTCTGAAGGTGGTGGCGGTGAAGGCTCCCGGCTTCGGCGACAACCGCAAGAACACGCTGGCGGACCTGGCGACGCTGACGGGCGCGACGCTGGTGTCGGGCGAGATGGGAATGAAGCTGGAGAGCACGACGATGGAGATGCTGGGCAGCGCGAAGAAGATCACGGTGACGAAGGACGACACGGTGATTCTGAATGGCAAGGGAGCTCCCGAGCAGATCAAGCAGCGCTGCGAGAACATCCGCACGCTGATCGGTCAGACGCAGTCCACCTACGAGAAGGAGAAGCTGGAGGAGCGTCTGGCGAAGCTGAGTGGCGGCGTGGCGGTGATCAAGGTGGGCGGCGCCTCGGAAGTGGAGGTGGGCGAGAAGAAGGACCGCATCGAGGACGCGCTGAACGCCACGCGCGCGGCTGTGGCGGAGGGAATCTGCGTGGGCGGCGGTGCTGCGCTGCTGTACGCTAGCAAGGTGCTGGAGCCGCTGAAGGCGAAGGCTGCCAACTTCGACCAGAAGATCGGAATCGACATCGTGGAGAGAGCCATTCGCGTGCCCTGCGCGACGATCGCTCGCAACGCGGGTGTGGAGGGAGCCGTGGTGGTGAACACGCTGCTGAACGGCAAGGACGAGGAGATCGGCTACAACGCGCTGAACGACACGTACACGAACATGTTTAAGGCGGGAGTGGTGGACCCGACGAAGGTGGTCCGCACGGCGCTGGTGAACGCTGCCGGCGTGTCCTCGCTGATGACGACGACCGAGTGCATGATCGCCGACAAGCCCAGCAAGGAGCCTGCTGCGCCCGCGATGCCGCAGGGAATGGGAGGCATGTATTAATGTGATGTATACTATGGGTGTGTGTTTGTTGGAAGTGAGTATTATTCATGAGTTGAAGTGAAGTTGTAATGATGACGATTCACTTGTAGAAACAATGGTGTTAGAATCCATTTTGCACCGTAATAGAAAAAGTGCATACAAATGGCTAACACATTAGGAGGATGCATGATGCACACTGAATACCTGATCACCACCCATGCAATGCCATTATTCAAACAAACACCCCATTCTGACACAATCGTACGCAGTTTCCGCACAATGCGAAGAATGCGCTTCTTGTCGCCCATGGCGAGCGTGGCGCCGCTCTGGTCGATGAAGACCTCCAGGTAGTTGATGATTTCCCGAATGAGCGAGAGACAGCTGTCCTTCACCACCACCTCCTCGGAGTTAACGTCGCAGTCATACACGAACGACATGATCACCAGCTGCAGGTAGTTGATGCGCTTGGTGGTGTTATCCCCTAAGTCCACCACGATCTACTCCTCACCCCTCCCTCTCTCCCCCACCATGTACGCGAGCGTGATCAGCAGCCCCGGCTCCACTCCGTCCGTCAGGTCCACATTGTTCTCCACGATCTGCTCCATCGCATACAGCAGCAGCGGATGCTCCTTCGCATTCCCCAGCCGCAGAATCAGCTCCCCCACGCGACCCTCCGCCACCAGCGTGTCAATCTCTCCCTCCGTGACCGTTTCCTCCTCCTCCTCCCTCTCTCCCTCCTCCAACATCTTCTTCATCTCCTCCACCATCTCCCTCACCTCCCTTAACTCCCCGCTATTCACGCGGAATGAAGCCACATACGCCTCCACACTGCCCCGCAGCTCCTCCACCATCGCCTGCAGCCGCGGCGCCACCTCCTCCCGCACCGCCCGCTGCACCGTCCGCTCCACCGCCGCCTGCAGACTCGCCTGCGACGCCTCCCCCGCCGCACGCAGCTGTGACGCACAGCCCGACATCACGCCCAGACTACACATAGTGGACGATGGCAGAAATACCCACTGCTTCTTCACCTCCGACTCCGTCTCGCTCCGGAAACGCTCCAGTTCCCCGCGGAGCTGCTGCTGGAACCGCGATAACTGGCTCTCCGTATCCGTACGCAGCTTCTGCTGCAGTGAAACTGTCGCGGACAAAGAAGTCCGGATTTCCTCCAACAGCCGACGGTTCGACGCTTTGATCTGAATGGAACCGCGGGAATGAAACTACCATCTCCTGCACCATTTCCACCGTCACCGCTTCTCCCGCGGGAATCGACGACTTGGCGGGAATCGGCGTTTTGGCGGGAACGACGTTGGCGGGAAGCGAAGAGTTGGCGGGAACGATATTGGCGGGAGTTTCAATGGGAGGGAGTTTCACGGACTGGGTTGGCGGGAGTTTCGTCGACGACGTCACCGGTTTCGACGGTTTCGTTGGGGGTTTCACCAGGAGTTTCACCGGCTTCGGGGACTCCGCGGGCGATTTGGCGGGCTCGGATTTTCCCGCGGGACGGGGTTTCATCGCGGGTTTGAGTCCGGACTTGGCGGGAGTTTCCGCAGGCTTCACCAGCTTGAGCGCCGGCTTGGTAGGCTTGGCGGGTTTTGGCGGGGAGGAGGGGATGGCGGGAATCGGCTCTTCTTCGCTGGAGGGAAGATGGCTGCTTTCCGAGAGCGTGGGGGCGATCGCGTCCAAAAGAGTGGACGAGAGGTCTTCTGCGCCTGTGGAGGTTTTGTACATGAGGCTGCGCGTGGAGGGACTCTTTTGGTCCTTGCTGACCGGAGGAAGCGGATGGACGGATTCATCTCTCGGCTGACTGGAATGCGCGTTCGCAGCATCGCTGGAAACCATCGAAATCATATCGAAAATGGAATCCTCGTTGTCATTTGGGGTCTGCGTTAGAAAAGTTGGAGAACACGCACCTGGTCGCGACCGTTGGGAAGGGGACTGACGCCATCTGTCTCTTCAACGGCATTTGCAGGCACTTCCCTAGATGAGACGCAGATGAAAGAATGCACTCCTCATTTTGGCTCTTTATGCTCAGCCCGTCATCCTTCTGAAGCGCGGCGGAACCATTTCCATATCCCAGCATATCTACGAAGGTGATCGAACAAAACGGGAGCCGAACCCACTATCTCATTAGGTCTCCCATCTTCAACTCCTACATATAGACGCCGCGTTGGATGGAGCACCCGAAAGGGCCGTGTTCTCTTCTTGTGATCCTGCGTCGCTGCTGTTCAACCTATCGACTTGAATCCACTTGAAACGACGAACAATCCCTCCTCCGAACTCTTCAGGTTCAGATCGAAGTCCTCTTGCACCTTCTGACGAAGCGAATCGAGGCTATTCTGGGAAACACCTGCAGGCTTCCCAGCGCTTTTCAACTTCATAAGCGTATTCATTTCACCGAGGAAACAAAACAATGGTAACAAAACAAACATCTTCAACGAATAGAGTACAGTTACAACACGGAAACAAGCCAGTCGAACACTGGAACGATACTACTTCGATTCAACACCGATGTCTGAAACACCTAACAATGAGTGGAGAACGATGAGACGAACAGACGACGGTGTGTGCTTCTCCAACACTTCTTTCGCTCCAATCTTGTCACAAATCTCCTCTGCTGTGAAACGAGTCTACTATGCGGAAGAGCGAAAAAGGGTACGGGGAGATCCGATTTATTCAACAGAAGAGCAAAAGGGACACTCGTATTATCCATCTTGTTGAACTCGTCTAACTCCTATTCTAAACGATGCAAAGTGGACGCACATGCTTCACTTCCTCAAATCGCTCCGAATCTGCCGAATCGACTAGAAACAGGACTATCGGTTATACTGAAAGAGTATATCCACTTGCATCAGCGTCGCATAAAAAACGCTTCCATAGGATACGTAGGGACTAATTGTTGGAAAAGGAACCCATGAGTACTTCTTGGCCGCCAACATCGTACGCTTTGATCGTTACACCTCCGTGCGTAAAGAGATCCTCATTCACATGCTGCTGATGAGAGGGAAGGGACATGTCTACCAACGAAGGCGCCATTTGAATCAATTTGTTGTGCAGAAACCGATACATTAACGTCGTTTTGCCCGAATTATCCAAACCTGGAGGACATGATGATGCGATTGCTTACCTATCACCAGGATGGTCACTTCCCTGGAATACAATCCGAGGTACTGCAGAAAGGAGTATACAAGGGAAGAAAAGGAGTTGCCCATAAGAAAGAAGTGTGAGTGGATGGAGTTTACTAGACAAGAGTTGAGAAGAATGGGATGGAAAGAGTGAGATGAGGGGAATGGTGATGCTGATGGGATTGACTACTTGATTTCTCTTGTGAATGGGCCATGGAAGAGGGTGATGTTGCGATTAGTGATTGACGGGAATGATTGTTTGTTGATGATGCAGTACATGTTTTGAAACCGTTGATTTTTTTTGACAGGCGTTATTGCTAGCAAGGAAGGAACTCGAAAGTGGAGATGATGATAATGATATGAAGCGAATGTGTTCTGTTTTGCGTCCATTCGATTCTATATTGGTATAATATGCGGGATTCAGGTTAAGTGGGAGAGTTCAGTTGCATCTTTCTCGCTTGCGCGGCTCCTTTCGGAGAGAATGAGAGTGAGGAGGGACACTGGTTGACGGTAGCTGTGAACTGAAGAGGAATGGAGTTGTGGAGCGTGATGATTCACATGAATTGGCTGTATTAGGCGGAATATTGAAGAGGAGGGGACAGAGGCCATGACACGCGTGGATTAGTGTTGGTTTGGAAGGGTCGATATGAAAAGATAAGGCACTGAAAACATTGGATGCATGCAATCGAAGGAGGAGAGGAGGGACATACGGAATTGAATTGATTTGGTTGGCGGTCGATGAGTTGTTGTTTCGAGGGTGGAGCGAATTGTTGAATTGTTGGGGTACATCGGCTGGAAATGCATGTGGTATGCAAAATGGAACGGTTGGATCGGCTTGTGGTTTCCATCTTCGCAATTGAGAGGTTAATGATTTCTTCGTTGTGCGTACGTCAAGTAATGGGTAATCTATTTGATTATGGGAGAGATAGAACCTACTGATTTGAATTGTCGTGCTTCCCATTTCAACTCCAATCTTACATAGCAACGCGGAAATGCATAGAAGGAGCATTGAGGACGCATACGTATCGATTTGGCGTGTAGGTAACAAAGAAATGGGAGATGATGTCGATTGAGTATCTCTTCTGAATGACCTTCGGAAATGATTCATCGAAGGTGTGCGTGAAGGTCGAGTGAAAGGTGGAGTGAGATGGCGAGATGGATTGTTGGAGGAGTTGGAGGGAAGGGATATGATTGGTGATATTGTGTTCAACGTGTTCTTCATCATTTTGGGTTCGTTGGAGGAGGCTTCTCTGGGAGTGTTTGCTTTCATTGTGTTGTGATTGGTTGAGTAGGGAGTGGAACACTCTCCTAACCTCCGGTGTTCGATTCCTCGTCCCTTCTCAACAACCTACCTCTGAGAAACGGACTTCCTTTCCTGTCACGTTGATTACACAGTCGATTTCATTTCGATATATGTGGAAGCAACCTCCTTCTGCTATGTCGCGGTGAAAAATCGGAGTGAAATAACCGTGGGAGTGTGAAGTGGAAACGGCGCAGCGGTTCCAGTGCTTCCACAAACTCACTATTTCTTTATTTCTCTCTCTTGATACGATGACTGCCATCGTTCTTACTGCTTCTGCGTCCGCTCTGTCTGCCTACCTCATCGAGGAGTCCAACGTGTATCTTTCTCGTCTCTCACCTCATCTCCAGTTCTTCCCTTCCTCTTCCTCAGGGAATTGGAAGAGTATCTGCGAAGGCAATGGGTTCTTTCTTCGTGAAGATCCTTTCTTCTCTGGTGAAGAAGGTGTTCTTGGCCTGTTCCAAGACATTTACCCATGCCTGCGTTCTGGGAGTCAAGTCTCCCTTAACCTATGAAATCGAGTTTGACTCGATAAGCAGTACGGGTGCATGAGAAGGATGATGTGTAGACATTCGCTTTAAGAAGTATCGTGGAGAGTACTTCGCGAGAAAGTTCGAGGAGGAGCTGAAGTTGGCGCTGGAGTCGGAGGAGGGTGTAGCTCCGGTATAAATGGAACGAGGTGATGATGTGTAGTTGCTCGCAGAGAAAAAGGAGGAGAAGGAGGAGAAGGTGCCGAGTTCTCTTCCTCATTTTATGATGGCGACGGTGGCGTCGCTGAAGAAGCAGAAGCCATCGGTGAAGAAGGAGGAGAAGGAGGAGAAGGAGGCGGTGGCTGTAGGAATGAATGGAGATGGCGATACGTAGTCCCCAGCGAAGCAGGAGAAGGAAGAAAAAAGTGAGAGCCTATCCAAAGGAAGCTTGTCTCCAGCGAAGAAGGCGGAAATCAATCCAAAACCAGTAATGTCGTCTGCTGCGACGGAGAGGAAGGAGGAAAGGAAGGGAGGGAGAATTCCTCATTATCTGATGGCAACGGCTGCGTCAATGGCGAAGCAGCAGCCACCTGTGAAGAAGGAAGAGAAGAAGGAAGAAAAGAAGATGGAGGAGAAGAGAAGAGTGGTTTCAGTGCCTGTGAGATAGAATGGACTTGATGACATGTAGTATGTGAAGAAGGAAAAGATGGAAGCTGGTATCCCCAGCTACATGAGATCAACGGCATCATCCCGAGCGATGGATCAAACAAGGCCGTTGAAGAAGGAGGAGAAGAGATTGGCGCCTTCTGTATGAACGAGGAGATGTGTTGATTCGTAGTGTGCGATGAAGAAGGAGATGAGGAGAGAAGGTGAAGCTCCTCATTACTTGCAGCCAACCGCTGCCTCTCTGGCATTGAATCAGATGACACAGAAGAAGGAGGAGAAGAAGATGGTTGTACCACTGCGTATGTGATACATGAAGAGTGATGATCCAGATGATTCTGTTCCTGTATCCGTCGTACATGCTTCTGAGGGCGTGAAGAGAGAGAACAAGAGATGTCCTCACTATCTCTCCGCGACGGTGGCATCAAGGGCGAGAGACATGCCAACGAAGCAATATGTAAAGCGGGAGAGCCGCCTCCCGCCGCGAATGGTACTGCGGAAGCGCACTATGTCCTCTTCTGAAGCGTCGGAAGAGGAGAAGAAGATATCTTCGGGTCCGGGGAAGTCGATATCATCGTCTCCGGAGAGAGTGTCGTCGGAGGCACTCAAGCAGAAGGAGGAAGAGAAGAGAGGAAAAGAGGAGAAGAAGAAGGCGACGCCCGTGATCAGTTCGGTGTATCATTCATTTCTCACAGAATAGAGGCCTCACCATGCGTCGCCATCAAGAAAGCGTCGACGAATCCGCCGACGAAGATTCTTACCTTCGTCACATGTCGACGTGGAGGCGATGTATCAGCATCGTCAGATGAGGAGCTGGATCGCGAGCTCCTCGCTTTCTCTCATAAGGACAATCCCTGTCCCTGTGAGAGAGAGTAAACTGTATTGCCCATTGTGAGTAGCCTTCCCATTTTCACACACAAACAACAGATCTCCATTCTGTTGTGTTTCCCTCTTGTTCATTTGAATGAGAGGAGTCCGTTCCGATTCGCTAGTTCGTTTCGAGTTTGTCATCTTGTTATGACGAATCACGGTTATGCGGTGTGTGGATATGGAGAATTCGACGATCGTTGAATTTCCTGCTATACTTACAATGGGCATAGTAAGAATGAATGTGAGTATTGATCGTATAGCTGTTTTGATTATTCTTGATTAGCTGTATTTGTGTGTTTAGGCACTTTCTGTTTGTTGATTGACATGATTGACTTTGCTTTGACGCAAATTGATTCTATCAACTATTCCATTCCATTGCGCTTATTGAACACATTGTCATCTCCAATCATCGCTTCATGACGTTATTCTTCCATATCCATTCATCATTTCAATAGAATCAGTCACAGTAATTCACCCTAGCAATTCCTTCTTTGGAGTGATCATCACCTACCTCTTTCCACCCAACTACTCACTCTCATTGACTGCAGTAATCTCCGTATTGAACTATCTTAGCATCATTACACTATTCCCACAATCACTTCACAACCTCATCAATTATCAAACCAGAGGATAATTATATAACCGTATGCATCTCTTTATCACTCTGAAGCAACCATATTATACCCTCTCATCTTCCCATTCCACCCCCACAACTCTCTCACAACAAACACATCGATGTAGACCAAGAATCAACGCAAACTGTATAGAGAAGAATTCAGACAAGAGTTGCAGAAGGACCATCCTCGCCCCACATCGGGACTGCCTCACTTGCGCTACGTAACCGAATCACCCGTCCATCGACAGGGTTGTTGCTCAGATAGCTCGCCAGCATGGCGTCGCTCCACTCCGACTTCCCAAAGATGACCACGGCATACCCGCCGTGCTCCGGCTGGTACTCCGCGTACTTGATGTCGATGCCGTACAGCAAGTCCACCAAGTCGCTGATCGGCATCATCCGCGCGAACCCCACCAGCACGTACTTCCGCACGCTCTCGTTGCCGCCACGCAGCAGCGCCGCGTGCGTGTCCTCGAGTCCCATCGCCATCGACGCGTCCCATACACTCTCCGCAGCCACCTGTCGCAGCAGCGCGGCGCCGGAGCAGAGCGCGCGATGGTCCTGCAGCCGAGGACTGTCGCCGCTGCCGAGCGACTCCGTGTCGGAGAGGGCGCTCGAGAGACTGTCGCGCGACTGCAGCGAGGAGCGGGAGGAGAAGGGCAGGAGAGAGGGATCTGCGGTGTCGGAGAGGCTGCAGGGACCCAGAGGACACAGGAGGAAGTCGCGACTGTAGTTGTTGTTCTTGTGGATCACCAGCTCCTTCAGCTTCGAGAACTGGACCTCGAACGCGTAGCGGTGCGAGCCCAGCGTGAAGGTCACCTTCTCCAGCTCGCCTTTGGCGCGAATGCAGTCGTAGAGGTGTGTGTATTGCACCAGTGCTTGCGGACCGGCCTGGTGGATGAACATGCGGATGCGCTCCACACACCCAAAACGACTGCAGATCTGGAAATGAGAGATAGGGAGAAAACCAACGGTATAAAAGAGACGGAGAGGAAGCGTCGAGTTGTCGCAGCAGATGATGGAAACTAACAAGACGCACTGCGATGCCGACTGCTCCTTGGGGCGTACGAGGCGCTCGTAACGAGAAAAGTTGACAGCCACCTCGTTTCCCAGAATGACAAGTTTATGTTCCTGGTAGTAGTGGAAGACAGTCTCCGCGTCCTCCACGCTATGCAATTCGACAAGAGCCTAGAGGGGAATGGGAATTCCCAAACCGTACCTGATTATTCGGGCGCAGAATGAACACCTGTTTCACGGGACACACTTTCTGGATCTCGTCCATAATATCGAACTAGAAGATGAACCCTCGACGACTTGATTACCCGTGAGATGTTGTGGGTGATGTTATTAATGTGCAGGACTCTCGACACTTTACAAACAGACATAATGGGCAAAACGCAATGGAAGAAGGAGGTATTGATTTGACGCGAATGACCGAATGCCCTCGTAAACAGACAATGACGCCACTTGGAGGGGGTCAAAGGAATTTGTGAACGAGTCGATACGGAGAAACACGGGAAATGGGCGTGTGGTGATGGCGCAATTGTCGTTAATGGCGCAATGGATGGATTGGAGTTGTGATTCATCTCCAGGCTGATGGATGTACAGAGGGATGGCTATCTATCAACATATCCCCATTATCCTGATGATACACCATCACCAACCAAACTCCTCCAACTCCCTCCTTTATATCCACCCATTCTCTTTCCCATCCCTTTTCCCGAATCACTTCCATCATCATCCTCCCGCGATTATTCCAACAATCTCGCACCCTCCTCTCCTTCTCTTTCTCGCAGCATTTCTCGCAGAATTCACCGTATTCAGTAGCATCGAATAATCCAATGTTCAGAGTGCTTGCCAAGACTGCTCCCACCCTTCGTAACGCATTCGCCGTGCGTTTCATGTCGACTCAAGTTGGTTTTGCATCCGTGTGGGTTCCCAATAGACCTTCCTCCCCGTAGAAGAGGTGACGAAACGTATGATGGATGTGGTGAAGAACTTTGACGCCGTGGACGCCAACAAGGTGAGTTGTGTGGTTTTGGTAGTGCCGTTCTAATGGATCTCTAGGTCACTCCCACCGCTCACTTTCAAAACGATCTGAAGCTCGACTCGCTGAATGTGGTTGAGCTGATTATGGCTATCGAGGATGAGTTCGCTCTGGAGATTGCTGATGACGTTGCCGAGAAGATCCACACTGTTGGAGACGCCATCAAGTTCGTGAGCGAGCATCCCTTCGCCAAGTAAAGAGCAATCATAATCTGTCCCTGTACCTATTCCTTTGGCTGTTTGTTGCGAGTGTCATTGATTTGTTGGGAGAATGAAGTCCTCTCCAATTCCATTCATCGTTTCACTATTGGCATTGTTTCTCTTCTTCAATGCGTGTCGAAGGATGCTTGTTGCGTGTGCTCCCCTTCTTCTTCAGAAGTCCGTGTTTTCCCAGACGACCTATGGATTTATGTCGTCGTTGACGTCGATTCTGTTTGGAGTTGTGCGATTCGGAGCGTTTTTTCTCATGGAGCGATTTCCGTTGGATACCTATGTTTGCGTCACCTCTATTATCGCATGTTCCGTGTGCGCAGCGATGTGTCTCTTTTCTTCCGATTCTTCTTCCTTTTATATGATCGGGTTTGCTCTGCTCAGTATGTCCATTGCTCTTCCATTTCCGTGTTCCTCTTCCGTGATCCAACACTCCATCGATCCGAGCTGTATCCTCCGTTTAGCCCTTCCTTCCTAGACCAGAGTCTCCTCTTCTCTCTTCTTGCCGTAACGTCCAATCTGGGATCCGTCGCCTCCACCCAGCTCATGTACTCTTTCCAGTCCCCATCGCATGTGTTTGGTCTCCTGGCTCAATTCGGAGCCGCCTGTGCGATGGCATTTTACGTGTTTTACCCCGAGGAGTCCAAGGAGAAGAAGGAGGAATCGAAGTCTGTTTCATTGTCACCTCGAAAGAATGAAACGCTTCGTCTCTCCCTCTGCTTTCTCGCACAGTTTCTCGTACAGTTATAGAAGATTATTGAACAGGTTTATCTCACTCGTCGCATCATCAGCGAATGGTCATCTGTCTATCTTCCGAAACTCTTTCCTCTTTCTTCCGAAGCGTCGATCGCTCTCTTCACCCATGCTTCCACCGCCTTCGAGATTGCGGGCGTTTCATCCTTGTTGCTGTTTGGTTTGTTTGTTCTTTCGGTTTCACTTCAGGATTCGTTTCCACGAAACAGTGTTCCGACCGTTTCAATCGTTCCATCGTGCGTTATCTTCTCTGTTCCATCGTTGCCATTTTCCTCCTTCTTTTGGCGACGCAGTTGCGATCGGAAAAGGGGGTTCTTGTGGCAAGTGCGATAATCGGCTTCTTTTTGTCCGTTCCGTACGCGTTGATGGAGATGGTGATCATGCGGGAGTGCGGGCGTTTCAGCGTGAGTCGGATGTTGAGTGTGGCGAGTTTGAACACGCAGTTGGCGGGAACGGTGGCGGGATATCCCGCGGGCCGTTTGTTGCAGCTGACGGGGTTTGAGGCGGCGCCGGCGGTGGAGGCGGGAATGCTGGGAGTGGCGACGATGTGTTTAGTTGTTGTGGAGAGAGTGAAGGGAAAGGAGAAGGGGGAGTGAGGTGTTTGTTGAGAGAGAAGAGGGAGTTGTTGGGATGAGGGTGAATACGAGAGAGGAAATGATGAAGTGAAATGAGTGGTCTTGTGATTAGTGAACATGCGTGTATTGTTTGTTGGGTGAAATGAAGGGGTTGAGGTTAAGTCAAGTGATGGAGGATTTGATTAAATGAGTGTGCGTGAGTGGTTATGATGATGTGGGGATGAACAGGAGGGACAAAGAGTGAGTCTTGGAGTGAATGGGTTGGTGATGAGGGTGGAGGACTACAAATACGAGTGAGTTGGAGAGGATATTCAGTAGTAGGAATGTTTGAGAAGAAATTGGAGCGATTCTGAAACACCACCCTAACCAATCACCATAAATAAGGAGAGAATGAACTCCAATATCGAGCTCGTGAATAACACATTGAATGGTGGTTTTCTCAGTGAGTTTGTGGAGTCGAGTGTGGAGAAACCGACAGATGGGAGAAATGGGAAGTGTACTGTTCACTATTCTGGACAGCAAGGCAAATACAAGATGAAGGTGAAGTTGGTGAACGGAATGCGAGAAGGGATAGGGACGATCCTGAAGGAGGGCGCTCCGTTTATTCAAATTGAATACCATCATGGATTGGCGAGTGGAACTGTGTGCCGAGTAGATTATTATGGTGTGGTGGAAATGCGTGGTCACTTGGTGAATGGGATGGAGAGTGGATTGTTTGAGGAGTATGATCGTACTGATAAGGTGGTGTGGAGAGGGTATTATCGGGATGGTAAGAGGTATTCGGAGGTGGTGAAGAGTGGGCAGTTGGAGGGGTATTATGATGAGAAGAGTGCAGAGAACGGGAGATTGTTGAGTATTGCTCAATATGACAAGGATTTGCATGATAAAAACGGTCGTTGCCTTGAGTATGAGAATGGTTCATTGAGGAGCGAGTGCGAGTATGAGAATGGTGTAATGAAGATAATGATTCAAGAGTTTGATGGATCGATAATGACTGAATATAATAGCGGGAGGAGAGTGTATGAAGGCGGATTCAAGGGAGACATGAAGAACGGATTTGTGAGAGACGGGAAAGGCAATGAACTGGATGAAAATGGAGTGATGAAGCGAGTATGTGTATATGAGAATGGGGAGATGAAGAGAGTTGTACAAGAATTCAGTGGAGAAATGATGATTGAGTATGATGAGAGTGGAAAGAAGGTGTATGAAGGAGGATTCAATGGGTTTGATCGAAATGGAAAGGGCTACTGTTTCAATGTAGATGGAAAGGACATACAGTATTGTTTGTATGAGAATGGTCAATTGAAGCGTGTGATTCAGGTGTTTAAGGGAAATGAAATGACAGAGAATGATGCGAATGGGAAGAGAGTGTATGTGGGTGGATACACAGGTGATATGAAGAGTGGATTTGTGAGGAATGGAAGAGGATATTGTATAATCGAAGATAAGGCGAAGCAGTATTGTGAGTTTGAGAATGGAAAGATGAAACGAGTGATTCAAGAGTTCGATGGATCAACAATGACTGAATACAATGAGAATGGAGTGATGAGTTATTTGGGTGAGTGGAAGGGGGACATGAAGAATGGTTTCCTGAAGGAAGGAATAGGAAAAGAGTATTACAAGGATGGAAAGAAGGCAGCTTATTCTGGGGAGTGGAAGAACGGAAAGAGAAATGGACTCGGAACAGAGTATTATGATGGGCATGCGTTGTACACGGGAGAATGGAAGAATGGAAAGAGGAATGGGAAGGGAAAGGAGATGAATGAGAATGGAAAGGTTGTATTTATGGGTGAATGGAAGAATGGAAAGGGGAAGGGGACGGAAATGGATGGAGATGGAAATGTTGTGTATGAGGGAGAGTGGTGGAATGGGAAGAGGAATGGAATGGGATATGAAAGAGATGAAAATGGAATGATGAAGCGAGTATGCGTGTATGAGAATGGAAGAATGAAGAGAGTTGTACAAGAATTCAGTGGAGAAATGATGATTGAGTATGATGAGAGTGGAAAGAAGGTGTATGAAGGAGGATTCAATGGGTTTGATCGAAATGGAAAGGGCTACTGTTTCAATGTAGATGGAAAGGACATACAGTATTGTTTGTATGAGAATGGTCAATTGAAGCGTGTGATTCAGGTGTTTAAGGGAAATGAAATGACAGAGAATGATGCGAATGGGAAGAGAGTGTATGTGGGTGGATACACAGGTGATATGAAGAGTGGATTTGTGAGGAATGGAAGAGGATATTGTATAATCGAAGATAAGGCGAAGCAGTATGGTGAGTTTGAGAATGGAAAGATGAAACGAGTGATTCAAGAGTTCGATGGATCAACAATGACTGAATACAATGAGAATGGAGTGATGAGTTATTTGGGTGAGTGGAGGGGGGATATGAAGGGTGGTTATGTGAAAGAAGGGAAAGGGAGGGAGTATGATAATGATGGAGAAACAGCACTGTATTCCGGAGACTGGAAGAATGGAGAGAGAGAGGGGTTTGGAACAGAGTATTATGATGGGCATGCGTTGTACACGGGAGAATGGAAGAATGGAAAGAGGAATGGAATGGGAAAGGAGATGGATGAAGAGGGGAGAGTGGTGAGGAGTGGGAAGTGGGTGGATGGGGAGTATCAGGAATTATTAGTTGGGAATAACGGTTACAATGATGATAGTGTGACTGAATTGAAACTGAATGAATTGGTTCGATTGAAACGGATTGTGATAGGAGATTATAATTTTGTAAAGGTGAGAGTGTTTGAGTTGGATGGATTGAGTGAGTTGGAGAGTGTGGTGATTGGGGAGTGGAGTTTCAGAATTGGTGATGATGAACGAAATGATGGTTCGTATCGAATTGTGAACTGCTCAAAACTCAAATCCATTCAGATTGGTGATTGGTCATTCGAGGATTATAATTCATTTGAACTGAACAATCTCCCTTCTCTTCAGTCTATTGATATTGGCTATTGTTGTTTCTACTATGCTCCATCCTTCTCATTGACTGGTTTGATTGATGGTTAAGTTTGAATTCACAGATCTTCCTCAACTACAATCAGTCAAACTTGGTAATGGTGCATTCTATTATGTTCAGTCGATTGTGTTTGAGAGTGATTGAATGGATGGATTGATGATTCAGATTTGCCTAAACTACAATCCATTCAACTTGGTGATGATGCTCTTTGGGGTGATGGTCGTGATGATCGAAAGACGATTAGCAATGAACCCTACAACTACAAGAACACATTGACAATGCGAAGTGAGATTGAATGAGTTGATGAATGAATAGATCTTCCTTCATTGACAGAATTCAAAGGAGAATCGATAAACTTAGTGAATATCGGATCAGTGATTCTGGAGAGTATGTATTTGGTGTTTGATTGATGTAGATATCCCTCAATTATCATCTGATGGAATCCAATTCGATGATTACTGCTTCCACTACACCTATTCCCTCCAATCCTCAAGTACTCATTCTCTCATTTCCTCATCATTTGATGCTTCTACTTTGGAGAATTTCATTAGTTATGATAATCAGGCACCTTCTCCAACTAGTTACGTTGTTAAGAATCAAACAGAACTGAACTCAATTCCATTGGATGTGGAAGACTTTTGGATTAGTCGCGTTGACACCTCGGAAGTATCAGAGTTTTCACCCATTAAATCCCAATCACTGATAATACTGGTGATTGGTAATAGTTTATACTGGTCAGTAACCAAACTCGAATTGAGTGGTTTTCCTTCTCTTCAATCCATTGTTATTGGTAAATGGTGTTTCTTTAATGCTCCATCCTTCTCATTGACTGGTGTGATTGATGGATTGGTTTGAATTCATAGATCTTCCTCAACTACAATCAGTTAGACTTGGCTATGGTGCATTCAATGGTGTTCATTCGGTTGTGTTTGAGAGTGGTTGAATGGATGGATTGATGATTCAGATTTGCCTAAACTACAATCCATTCGACTTGGTGATTATGCTCTTGATGGTGATAATCGTAATGATCGAAGGACGTTTATTAATGAACCCTACAAATACAAGAACACATTGACAATGCGAAGTGGGATTGAATGAGTGGATGAATAAATAGATCTTCCGTCATTATCAGAATTCTGTGGAGGTAGCTTCAACTTCAGGAATATCGGATCAGTGATTCTGGAGAGTAGTGATTTGGTGTTTGATTGATGTAGATATCCCTCAATTATCATCCGATGGAATCCAATTCGGTGCTTGCTGCTTCGGCTACATCTATTCCCTCAAATCCTCAAGTAATCACTCTCTCATTTCCTCATCATTTGATGCTGCTGCTCTCGAATCATACATCAGACGCAAAAGCTGGTACCTCTAATCCCCATTCCCTTGTTTCTTCTCTCCCTAACGAATCGCCTTGATGTTCATGAACCACTGAACGCTCAGTCAATCAACCGCCAACTCCCTCACCATTTCAAACGGTAGATCTTCCTATTGAGAGCAGGATAAAGATCCAAAGAGAGTCAATAGAGGTGTGTGAACAAAGAACCGTACTTCACCAAAGATTGTATTTATCATAATCCCGATTCCAGTAATCGTCCCCATCTTCAGGATCCTCGGAATCATTTTCAGGAGAACCATTCATATCATCCTCCTCAGTAATGGGTATCCAAGGAGAAGTGTCTTTATCGTCATCTTCAAGGAAGTTGATTTGTTCATATTCTTCCAGAGTAAGCTGGATGCTGCTGAGTTTATTCGTTGACGGTCGCTTCACGGGTTCTCCGTGCAGATCGTCGTTACGATTTCGGTATAATTCATAATCTATGATAAAGAAACGATAAATGAAACGGACTTCTGCTGAAGGCAGCTTCAGCATCGATGCCATTCATACTCCCGATGAAGGAAGAAAGAGCCTGAAGATAGTCACTCCCAGAAATCTGCATCTACATAGTTATACAAGCCATAGACAACCTGATCGAAGGTACAGTCCTTCAGTTTCCCCTTCATACAGGTCAGGGCTTTGCTGATGAGTTGATCAGGGAAACCAAAACTCCTCATACAGTAGTTCCAGCAACTGACAATATCGACAAGATGCCTGGAAATGTCACGCATAAAGGTGTTCGCATCATCGACCACTGGATTGATACACACAAGCTTATCTATCATGCGATCGTACTCATCCTTGTGCTTAGAAATATCCGGAGATAATAAGGTCAAAAACGGCTTCAATTTCTCCAAAAGATACTCTGCGCATACTCTTGCAAGGGGTGCATCTATCTTGTGCTCCATCACATACTCCTCACCCATTTCCTTCTTCATTTGTTCGGCTAACGGAGTGGACTCCATATCTGGACTATCGCAAACTACACTAGTAATAGGAGGAAAACTCTACCTAAGAAATAGAAAGGAGAAGAAGCAAGGATTGCATTAATCGATTCGTAACCTTTGACCTTTCCAAGTTCATGTAACTGTTTCATCATCACTAGATGTTCCATTGCAAGTTCCGGTTGGTAATATAGGATTACCATCCTCTCTAAGGATCATAACCACTGAAATGGAATACGAAACAACGGTTCCATATTCTTGAAGGGAATGGCAGGCATGTGCTCCATGATCTCGGCAATCTTGTCCCTTTCTTCATTTCTCCTTTTGATATCCTTAATCAGAACCTGTTCGATTTGATTGCGAAACTCTTCGCTATTCATTGATTGTAATTGTGTTTCCATATGATCATGGGAGTATCTATATGGTGTTCTTACTACATTCACACTGAGAACGATCCATTGCCATTATCTTGGGTCCATCACCACATTCACCCTACACAACCCACCCCCTATAATGATCATTACAAACAAACAACCCCTATACATAATCACTCTTTTCTCGGATAAACGATTCCAAAGTGGGAGCATCGAACAATTAGGACATCACACATACCATACTTGAGGATTGGATGGAATAGGTGTACTTAAACTGGCTTCCAACGTCGGGCGTATTGAAATCAATTCCGTTTGAATTCAAATTAGGGATATCTACATCGATCAGTTTGCACAAAACTACTATCAAGAATCACAGAGCCGATGTTCATACAGTTGCAATAACTGCCTTTGAAGCTCGTCAACATCGGAAGATCTACTGATTCAATGCAATTGCAGTTACTACTCCTCATCGTAAGTGTATTGTTGAAGTAGTATGGTTCATTGTCACTCATCTTCCGACTATCACGACCATCCCCTTGAAATACTCCCCAATCCAGTTGAATCACTTGGAGTAGTGGTAAGTCTATTTCATGAATTCATTCACAGAATCACTTTCAAACACAACTGAGTGAATTCTACCAAATACACCAGAGTCGAAGTTAACCGACTGGAGTGATGGGAGATCTAGGATTATCATTCGCCCAATCCACCAGACCAGTCAATGAAAAGGATGGAGCAAAAGTGAAGACACTAAAACCCAATTCAATACTCAAGAGTGAAGGGAGATTATCGAGTTCAAATGCATGGTAGTCGTAGAATGAAAGCCGACGAATCTGAATGGACTTGAGTTTCGGGCAATGCGTAATTCGACACACACCATCCGATCGTTCATCCATACCTAGATAAAGGCTACCACTCTTTATTTCAATACTCTCCAACTCATTCAATCGAATCAATGTGAATTGCCTCACTCCTCTAAAACACTCACTTCCAATCTCAATCCGCTTCAGATTATCCAATCCAGTGAGTTTCAATGTGGTAATCTCCGAATCACCGTAACTCTGGTTCGGAACGATCCATTCCTCAGCGTACGGCAAAACATAATCTGACACGTCGAGAAAGAAAACCCAATTCGCTTCTCGAATCCACGTGGAAAGAGCATTTGCATCTTCACATTAGATGGAATACTTGCAAGAACTTATCGGTTGTATCGAATACGAGTAAAAGAAACTATCGGAGCCGAGTTGAATTCCGTTTGCCTTCAATTTGTTCACATCTACATTCATCAGTGGATAATTCACGACTCTCCAGAATCACGGATCCGATAAACTTGAAGTTGAATCCATCTCCTTTGAATGAAGCTAACGAGGGGAGATCTGCTCATTCACCAACTTATTCACTTTTACTCCGCATAATCACTGTGTTCTTGAAGTTGTAGGGTTCCTTTTCGATTCCCTTTCGATTATCGCTACTACATCCACTCATTGCGTGCAAACCGAGCGTAATGCTGTTCAGTAGAGGTAATTCAACCATCTCCGCAGTCTGTACGTTCTGGAAGGTTGCTTTTCCCATCCATAGTGAATTCAGTTGAGCGCAGTTCTTGATTACAAAGGAAGCGTAGTTCATAAAGGTGTCATCACCCATCTTTACTGATGTCAACTTTGGACAATTTTGAATCACAAGGCGAGAATTGGCATCTGTTGTTCCATTCAAACTGTGAGCCCCAATGACTACACTTTCCAATTCCTCCAACCCATTAATTTCCATTCCGTTCACATCATTCAAGCAATTTTCTCCCACTTCGACTACCTTCAACCTGTTCAGTCGGGTATTCTTGTTCAATGCAAAGCAGAAACTCGATGCGCATCCATTCATTCCTAACCCACTCAACATTTTTGGACTCACATCCTTCAATGTTAGTTTCTCCACTTCCTTGAATGTTCCATTGTCTATCTCCAGTTGCTCCAACTTCTGAAGACCATTCAATTCCAATTCTCTCACTGACGTCAATGAATGGGAACCAATTCGTACCGATTGAAGGCTGGAAAAGAAACTCATTCGGAATTGATCGAGCTTCTGTAAAGAAGAAGAGCCAATCGACAGTGATCGCAACGATGCTGCATTTAACACTCGCATCGACGTCAGCTCATTCAAGGAATTGGAACCGATCTGAATTGAGCAGAGTTGATCAAAGGTCGTATTCATCACACTCAATTCGCTCAGTAAGCCGCAACTCCCGTCACCAATAATAATCTCCTGCAATCGAGTGAGACCAATGATATCAATTCGGTTTACACTTGTCATTGCTGTATCCGCAATTTCAATCTTCTCGCAATTCGTGAATCGATTCAGACTGATTATTCCACTGCAATCAAATCCACTTTCAAATCGCAACTGCCTTATGAACCCCACACTATTTGCAGGAAAGGACTCCAATTCATCGCAACTACCAAATACCACAGACTCGCTGGGTTTCTTTCGTGACTTCACGACTACCACAATTCCAAACACGATTCCAATCAGTACAATCCCCATCGCAATACACAAAAACAATCGCAATTGCTTTGATAGTAAACAATTTCCATTTTTCCTACCGACCACAGGGAGATACTGTCTTTCAAGTGTCCTGTTTCCATTGTATTGATCACTGTTGTTCACCGTCGTCCGGAATTCCCTTTGAATCTCACTAAGTTCAATTTCGTTTCCATATGGATGAACACTTCCATCCATAGTATTCAAAACCCTGAGTTGTTCATTATGACAATGGGGGTTTCATTGCCACAAATAGGCCTGATTTCGTAACCAATTCGACAATAATCAGGCAGATTTGTGTAGTTGATTGTTGTAGTGTATTCTTTGACATTAATCCTATTCTCTGTGTCACTGAATGGTGGACAGGCGGCTGTCAACATTAGAGGGAATTGTATTGATATCCTATCATTCATGGTTTCAGTATTGTTGTGCAGTTAGTTTCGGAGAGTGTATGATAACATAGAAGGTAGAATCAATGAAATAACGATTCTCATCCACTCATACTGATTCGTCCATGGATAGCTCAAGCAGTCCCAATACAATGAAACCGCATATCAATAGAAGGTAATAATACACCCACACACAATCCACCTATAGGAAGACATTACCACTCTATTCAATGTCACTTCCAACCTTTCACCCTACTTTCACTTTCATCCGTTCCCTCTTTCTCATCCCACTCATCCCTCATTTTCCACACCCTGATCTTTCAATTCCAAATCAGTTTTCTCTATCAAAACACAATGTCGGGAAGAACAGGTAGGACAATTCCACTCTCCACCCTCTCATCTCTCGTAGGACTCATCAACGAAGGAGCCGATACCGTGTACACGATTTCAAAGGACGTGGAGGTGATTCCCACCTTCGATGCAATGGGACTCAATCCGGATCTGCTTCGCGGCATTTATGCGTACGGTAGGTCACTCATTGTCATCCCAACACCCATAGGCTTCGAAAAGCCCTCCGCCATTCAGCAGCGTGCCATCCTGCCCATCATCAAGGGCCGCGACGTGATCGCCCAGTCGCAGTCTGGAACGGGAAAGACGGGCGTCTTCAGTATCGGAGTGCTTCAGAACATTGATCCCGCGCTGATGGAGACGCAGGCGCTGATTCTCTCTCCTACTCGCGAGTTGGCGGAGCAGACGCAGAAGGTGCTTCTGTCCATCGGCGACTACATGAAAGTGCAGTGCCACGCGTGCGTGGGCGGAAAGAGTTTGAAGGAAGACATCCGCCGTCTGGACTACGGAGTGCAGGTGGTTTCCGGAACGCCCGGACGTGTCTACGACATGATCAACCGTCGTCACCTTCGCACGCGGAACATCAAGATGCTGGTGATCGACGAGGGCGACGAGATGCTGAACCAGGGCTTCAAGGAGCAGCTGTACGACATCTACCGCTACCTGCCTCCAAGCACGCAGGTGGTGTTGTTGTCGGCAACGATGCCGAAGGAGGTGCTGGACATGACGAACAAGTTCATGAACGAGCCGGTGAAGATTCTGGTGAAGCGCGATGAGCTGACGCTGGAGGGCATCAAGCAGTTCTTCGTGGCGGTGGAGCGCGAGGAGTGGAAGTTCGACACGCTGTGCGACCTGTACAACAACCTGACGATCACGCAGGCGGTGATCTTCTGCAACACGCGGAAGAAGGTGGAGTGGCTGGCGAACAAGCTGAGTGAGGCCTCCTTCACCGTTAGCGCGATGCACGGCGACATGCCGCAGAATGAACGCGATAAGATCATGGAGGAGTTCCGAGCGGGCAACAGTCGCGTGCTGATCGCCACCGACGTGTGGGGTCGAGGACTCGATGTGCAGCAGGTCTCCCTGGTAATCAACTACGACTTGCCGAATAGTCGAGAATTGTATATTCACAGGTGGGGTTAAGGGAATGAGGTGATGATCAGAATCGGTCGGTCGGGTCGTTTCGGACGCAAGGGAGTGGCGATCAACTTTGTGACGAACGAGGATATTAGCATTTTGAGAGATATCGAGCAGTACTACAGCACGCAGATTGATGAAATGCCTATGAATATTACCGATCTTATTTAATAGTGTACGTTTGGGTTGTTGTGTTGAGAGGAATCGATTTGTGTGAATCGTGGTTGTTGTGTTTGTCATTATGTCATTGGTTTGTATATCACTGATACCGCATCATCTCTTCCTCATCACACTTCATTGATTCTCTCACAGACTACCCTCTCTACTACAATCCTTTTCATATTCCTCATCTATTCAAATGGAGAAGTACGAACAGCTATCCGTCCTGTTTCAGTAAACGCTGCATGACGCACTCCAAACGTAGATCCCAAAACAAGGTGTTGAAGATGAAGACAAATGCAATCACGGTGAAGGCAGGACGCACGTTTGAGTTGCCCATCGTCATTTCCAAGCCCGGAACCACTGTCCACTGGGTATTCCACTCCAAAGTGTACGATATCCGTTTTGGCATCGTGAAGGGAACGGATGGAGAACACTTCGTTGATAACACGGTCTATGCGCCCGACACGCCGCAGCAGGGAAAGGTGGTGTTCCCCGAGGCTGGCGACTATTATCTCGTGTGGGACAACTCGTACTCGTGGTTCCACGAGAAGAACATCGTGTACTCGGTGGAGATTGTGCAGCCGGATTTGACGATCGAGGAGCGTGTTGCGTGTTCGAGGTAGGAGAAAAAGATCGAACTCAGGGAAAGAGCGATTCTGGAGGACATTGAGAAGATGAAGAAGGCAATCGCTAACAGTGACGCGGAATCGAAGCAGAAGCAGAGCGAGCTTTCGGAATTGGTGTCGGAGCGCGAGAAGAAGTGTGCGGAGCTGGATGCGATGAAGGTGGGGGAGAATAGATTGGTTGATGGGCAGAAGCAGATTCTGGAGATTGAGGAGAAGATGAAGACGTGTGAGGAGAAGGAGGCATCATTGCATGCAGATGCGGAGAAGGAGGCGAAGAAGATTGAGGGTAGAATTGATTTCGTGTAAACAACTAGATTTATCCGCCATGGCGCCGTTCCTTCTGGAGGGTGATCGGATCGAGTCGATGCTGACGGGTCCGGAGCTGTTGCGTCTGTACGTGTGGAAGAAGAGGGTGATGCGTAGAGGGTGTGTGAACAAGACGCTGTTCAAGTCGGTGCATCGCGAGGACGTGTGGCTGCGGTCGCTGAAGCAGGACAGCGAGGAGGATCGAGCGATTGTGTTGAAGAACGAGTGGGCGGAGAAGAAGTGGAAGATGATGCATGCGGGAGAGGTGGAGGTGGAGGAGAAGGAGAGTGAAGAAAAGGACGGTGAAGAGAAAAAGGAGGTGAAGGAGGAAGAGAACGAGAAGGAAGTAGATGACTCAACCACCCAATAGATCAGTTTCATTCTTTGTTTGACATGTAATCGTTGACAAACTCTATCACATTCCACATATCCTCTCATCATCACCGTTCATTCTGCATTATTCCACAACAAACACAACACATAAACTCGCGAATACCAGCACGCGCATTTTCCCGCTCCTTTTCATCCTCAAAACACTCCTCCAAAACGGCTTCCCATTCTTCTCCATCAACCACGATATCGTATTCCTTGAACTTGGAAGCCATATTCTTGTAATACTCGTAAACTTCCTTCACATACTTGTTCTGAATGATCGGAATACTCTGCTCTCTTTCCGCGTCATCCGGATATACTTCCTTGAAGATCGCATTTGCGAGCTCAGAGTTCACGTCCAGGTGGATCTCAACCAGTCGCTTCGCAATGTCCCAATTCTTGTCGCCCGTCAGACTGCCCAGTGGAAGCGACTCCAGCTTCAGATTGCAGAGATTCCGCACAATGCACTCCAGCTCGAACAGCCAGTTGATAGTTCCCTTCCTGACCCAGCGAGAGTAGACAGCAGGCATGATGGCTTTCAGGTTCTCTCGCGTCGTCATCATGTCGATGACTTTGAGAGGTTCGGGAAGTGACATAGCGGACACAATCTCCTTGATGATGGACATGACGCCGCGAATGTTGTTCGAGTAGATTGCGTCGGTAAGACGTCGAATCAAGTCGTCGTCCGTATCGTGGGCGCCAATGCGACATGCGATATGGAATCCAATTCTCTCGAATGTATTTCCCCGATTCACCAAGTTCCGAATGACCTCCTCGATGACCGGATTGTACTCGACGACTTCCATCTGCTTCTCGAAAAGAACGACGCTTCCTTTGTTCTGGCTCGGAATAACTGCGATGGGCGGCTTTTCATAGGGAATAAAACAACTGAATAGTCCGGAGAACATGTCAAACTCGAGTAGCGAGGATTGAGTGAACACCTGGCAGGTGCAGGACACAGGATCGGGACACATGAAGAGAGGATACTGGTTCGGAAACATGTCCTTGAAGGGCATCAATTGCTCCGACCTCCCCTCGTCGTCTTTCGTGAAGGACACTACATTCATGTAGTAGTTATGTGGGTCTGCGTTGTCCTGACGCATGTAGCAAATGAAGGGTCCGGTGAAGAAACAGTTGTTCGCTCGGAAGAGACAGGCGGCTCGCCCAGGGAAGGATTTGACTGCTTCGGAGGTTCCCATTTGGATGAAGCCGGTTCCATTCTCGTTGGACCGGATGACATAGAGCTCGCTGTCACGATCGCGTTGAATATCACACACATACTCTGGCTTGATACAGCTGCTGTACTGGATAATGAGGGAGAGAGACTCAAAGTCGTTGAGTGAATACTCCAAAACGCCATACGTGGAGGCGATGTAAACGGTTTTGTTGTCTCCCCACGAAAAATGATACACGTTGCAATCATCGGGATAGCCGTGGTTTCCGATAGGTTTCTTCTCCACGACGTCGTATACTGTGATCACATGATTGTTGTCGTAGATGATATGCTTTCCATCGGGAGAAAGCGCAACGATTCCGCTAGGAACATCGGAAATACGCACTACATTTCCAGTTGAAAGAGTCCAAATCTCCCAATTCCAGATACTGTTATCACGGTACTGCACAAGAACATGATCTGGAGATGTCAGAGACACTCTGCCATCAATTAAATCATCCTCTCTGAATGGGGCATCTTTGAACTACCTCTATAAGTCTCACAGAATGACTACCTTGGATAGTACGTTTCTCTGGACAAAGGAATCCGTCATGAACAAATAACTGAATGTTCGCTAGTTAACTGAGGATTCGACAACTGCTATTTGCGTTGTTGATAAGAAACAATCCGCTGGAAAAGAGCATCGTGGATACGAATCGTGGTCATTCCCATTGATCAGGATTTCGTTTTAACACATGCGTTTGCTCTCTGAACATTGCATGCACCTTCTCATATATGCTTTCAACAAACAACCTCCCACTAATTCCTTAGTTCCCTTTTTCGATAGTTGTCCCATTTTCTACTTCGCTCGTTTATAAACCAATTGTCTACTTTCTGAAGAGAGAGTCCAGTGCGATTGGACAGTTCTTGCTTTTCTATTTGATTCGGGTAGGGATTATCCACGTGGTTCCGGAACCAGTCCGATAGAATGGCTTTCGCCTGTGATGGGAGATTCGGTCGCTTCTTCTTCACCTGATGGGTGTTTGGAGAATAGTCTGAACTCTCCTTCTGGGAATACGGAGGATCATCGGCCTCGGTGAGGGGACCATTGAACTGGAGGTTTTCCACGTATTTGATTGCGCAATCGAGAATACTCTTCTTCACATCCTGTGCCATAATCATGGTGAGTTCTTGGACATCTGCGGCACTGTTGAAGAAGAACAAATTGGAGGAGTCATCAATGAACTCTTCCATATACTTGTCGATGGAGTCGAACTGAGCTGAAACCAGGGACTGAATCTCGTGAAGGAGGTCGGGATTGTCACTGCATGTTTCTTCCAGCTCTCGTTCACCCTTCTGAACGACATTTTGGAAGGTGTTAAGGGTGGGTAGCCCGTGGTTACTGTCGGCAACCAGTTTCTGAGGAAATATGATAGAAAAGACGTCTTGAAGCGAATTCATAGTTAAAATGGGCAGTTGTCAAATACCTGTCAATGGGCTGTTGAAGACGAAGGAATTGATATCTCTCAAAATTGCACTCTCTGAAACGAATTGCTCATTTCTTACGCTATTCTTCTCAATCTACCCGATTCCTCATAGCAACAATGAAACTGTAGCAGTGAACACACCCTGCACTCTCTCACTTCCTCTCCTTGTTCCCAGCTACTACGCAACTCATTCTTTTGTTACTCTTTCCCGTTTCTTTTGCGTATGCAGTATTCATATGGTACATTGTCAGACAACAGGAGTATTGGAACAGCAGATTCCTCATTAACGAGTGATTATGTGATTCTTTCACATACCTATGCCTCCTTGATGCTCATTGATGAGCACAGGTTTCCAGATGATTTAGAGGTCACCAAGTATCACCTCTGTAGAGTTCGTGACGGACATTGACTTTTAGATCCATTTGTGTTTCGCGACGATATCTGTTCACTGGAAACGTATGGCAGCACATTTACAATTCCCTCTTCTGGAGGTGACTCGAATCATCGTGGAGAGGAATCTGCTGCGAGTTCCACGACTGCACAGCGCTTTGTACAGTCTGAACTGAAACCCGACCAATTTGTTTCCTACAATGGTTCGTTTCAGGATGGTCTTTTTACTGGCGTCGGCGATGAACTGTTTCCTGACTCTTCAATGAAGTATCGCGGATCGTTCAGTAACAGTGCGTATTGTGGTCTGGGTCGTTTGTACAACAACTCCACCTACTACCACAATTTCAATTTGAGTCCTATTCTCTATTTCGGTACGTTTCGAGACGGCAGATTTCACGGAACCGGGTCCTATTACTACAATACCTACCGCTACAAGGGGTCGTTCATAGAAGGTGAGGCGTCGCCGGTTATGTCCATTCTGGTCCGCAAGAAGCTTCGTCACCGTATCCACCTCCCCAAGCGTCAGTTCTTCTCTCTGAAGTCGGTTCTTCGGAACCGTACGCAGCGGGAGGAGGAGTACGTGGATGACGGTTCGGCGTGGCTTCTGGAGGAGGGCGACGAGAATTACTTCGTTCGGTATCGCGGGTCGGTGATCAAGATGCTGGAGGACCCTCGCATGTTTGACAAGCAGCTTCTCTCGCAGCTGGATTCGGCGGCGATCAGTGCGATTGGAGATACTTCGTCTCGCGGATTTGTGACGGCGAACTCTTCGGAGACATCAGTGGGGACGGAGAATCCAGATCACTTTTTCGACGAAGACGGGACGGAACACTGGATCGGAAAGGATGGAAGAGAGTACTGGACGGGGGAGGACGGTATTCAGTATTGGGTAGGAGATGACGGTTTGACGCATTTTTGCGGAATGGACGACGTGGAGTATTGGATAGGCTTGGATGGTCTTGACCATTACATTGGTTCGGATGGAGTGGAGTATTGGATCGACGAGGCCGGACTGAAACACTTCAAGGGGGAGGATGGCATGGAGTACTGGTACGACGGAGACGGTTTTATTCATTTTATCCATGGTAATGGGAGCGAGTGCATTGTGTCCGATCAGGGTGTTGAGAGGATTGGCGGGTACTCGACGACTCCCGTGACGAGTCAGGATGATTCGTTGCAGTCGCCGATGGTCACGATTCACGAGGAGGATGAGGAGGGAGATCAGGATTTGCCTGTTCTTCGCGCGTTTCCTTCAACGATTATCGAGGACGAAGAGGAGCTGACGATTACGGAATCGCAGGACTTGAGTAACGTGGGCTCGGAAGTAATTCCTAATGATAGTGAGTCGGTGGATTCGCATGGTGATGTGTCAATAGACGATGCGACATCTGTGGATACTCCTACTGATAAGCTTGTGATTACTGTGGAATCAAGTGAGGATGGGTTGGTGGATGAAGTGGATTTGCATGGTGATGAAGTGGATTCGCATGGTGATGAAGTGGATTCGCATGGTGATGAAGTGGATTCGCATGGTGATGAAGTGGACTCCCACAACGATGAAGTGGACTCCCACAACGATGAAGTGGACTCCCACAACGATGAAGTGGACTCCCACAACGATGAAGTGGACTCCCACAACGATGAAGTGGATTCCCACAACGATGAAGTGGACTCCCACAACGATGAAGTGAACTCGCATCGCACCAATGTGGAGTTAACTCCGCTTCCCGATGATCTTGACTTGGATCCACCTCCAACCGAGAACCAGCCTCTTTCCTCAACTGAAACCACACCCACGCATCCCGACAACCATCTCGCACTGAACTCGATCAGTCTAAACGGAACTCTTCACACCGCGCATCCCTTCCAGAATGAAGACAACAACCACGCAACAACCCCTATCATTCAGGAGTATCTCCTGGAAGAGACTCCTGAGGAAACCCCGGTCAACGATCATTCAATCTCCCCCATGCCAACCGAGATCGATTCTTCCACACTCCCTAAGCCTAAGCCTTCTCAGTATGACTTCTTCTACGTCCCGCACGGACAGGGAGAAGAGTACTACGCCTCGGGAAAGCTGCGCTACAAGGGCAGTTTCAACTATGGCGTTTATGACGGTCAGGGGAGTCTGCTCTTCAACAACGGAAACACCTATACAGGGAGCTTCCAAAACGGGCAGATTCATGGGGATGGACAGTTCTGTGACCAGCGCAAGTCGCTGCTGTACAAAGGACACTTCGATAAGGGCGAGAAGAATGGGTACTTTGAAGTCTACAACCTGAACGGTTATCCCGTGTACTTTGGGATGTTCGAGCACAATATGATGCATGGGAAGGGACTGCTGTTTGATTCGTACTGCGACGGCATTCTCTACGAAGGCGAAATGAATCGGGGACAGCTCATTTCCAATGGAGTTCGCATTTACTACTTTGGCCACCTCTTCTACGAGGGAGATGTGACCCAGAACTTTTCGGTGAAGGAAATGAACACATGCTACACCACCACGAACGCTTTTGAGTTCCTTTGGAAGCCATCCCCTGAGCTGGATTCCAATACCATTACGCTGAGCGTCCGCAACGACTACAAGGATTTGCTGAGCTCGATGATGTACGTTCCAAACATCCAGGGAAAGCTCTACTACATCAATCGGCAGGAGATCAGCAAGCTGCTTCTCGGGATCAACGACGAGAAGGAGGTCAACGAAGTGGTTCCCAAGAGCAAGTATTCGCAATCCTTCATCAACATCGTGACTGACATTTCGTCGACCGTTCCGCCCAAGTACTACGACGGCGAGTTTTCGGATGGAATGCTGAACGGAATTGGCACAATGTACTGGTACAACAAGGCCAACGATGGCAAGTTTACGGGCCAGTTTTTGAATGACATTTGTCACGGCAACGGCGTTTACCTGACTCCCGACGGCTGCTCGTACTCGGGATCCTACTTTAAGGGAACGCTTCAGGGAGCGGTCACGATCACGAATCAGAATGGAGTCATGGTGTACAAAGGAGACGTCGACAATGAGGGTCGCTTCCATGGAAGCGGCGTTTTCTATCTCCAAGACGGTTCCTCCCTCAAGGGAGAATGGGAGCACGGGATTCTGACACACGGGAAGGAGTTGGTGTATCTGAAGCCCATTCATCCCAACGTGAAACTGAAGTGGAACCGAGGACTCTTGTGGAAGAAGTGTACCAAGGATTTGAATTCCATTCCCTTCTGCTACCTAGGCACGGGCTACTTGTACTACTACAATGGTGACTATGTTCACGCGTCTTTCATGTCCGATGGAGAGCCAGCATACCCGGAGTACACGGTTTGGAGCTACGCCAACCGAATCCTCTACAAGGGAGGAATGAATCGTTTCATGCGAGCGCATGGAATGGGTACGTTGTACGTGTCTGCAAACGAGGACAATGCGGACTGGATCCATCGCACCTATCGCGAGCTCCCCTACAAGGAGCTTCCCGAGCCTCCTACTTCGTTCTGGACGAAGAATGACGGAGCGGTTCTGTACAGCGGCTGTTTCAACGATGGCTATCTCGACGGAAAGGGCGAGATCCGGTTCGATGGCGGTTTCATGATCAAGGGCGAGTGGGTGCATGGCATTCTGCGAAACGGCTCCATTTACTGCAATAACCATCTTCTGTACACGGGTGAGTTTGACAGGGACAAGCGGAACGGAAAGGGAGAGCAGTACGAGAACGGGCAGCTTCTCTACTCTGGGTCCTTCGTTGACGACGCCTGGACGGGACGCGGCGAGAAGTACGACTCCTTCGGCGTTTTCGAGTACCGTGGCGGTTTCCGATCGGGTGTGTATCACGGTTACGGAACGCTCTACAAGGACGGGAAGAAGTGGATCCACGGGTACTGGAGAGAAGGCAAGCCGGCGGGCATCATGAAGGAGTACATGGACGGCGTATTGGTGTATGAGGGAGAGATGAAGGATATGGAGCGCGATGGCGTGGGCTGCGTGTTCTACGGGAAGATGTGTTACGAGGGAGAGTTCATATGCGGGAAGATCAATCTGAACCGCGTGAATGTGTACGAGATTCAGAGCAACGGAGAGATGGTTTGGCAGTCGAGTGGTCGGTGTCACTATGTGATAAAAGGCAATACGCTGTGGCTGACGATGATTGAAGAGAGGGGGAAGCGTGGTTGTTACGATCGATTCGTGTTCATCCGGCGTCCGGAGGTTCTTCCGGAAGAGGGAGAGGAGGACGAAGAGGACGACGGAGCTTCTCCGACAAAGGAGAAGGAGACGATCGAGATAAGCTTCCTCTTGCAGGAGATTCCCAAGAGAGTATTGCCTGCGATAGACGAGTCGGAGAGTGACGAATCGGAGTCGAACGAGGAGCAGGAGGTTTCATTGGCTTCGGAGGCGGATTCGGACGTTCCGGAGTACGAGCTGGAGAGGAGTTTCGCTCAGTCGTTACCGTCGGAGGAGGAGAAGTCGGTAAGTGACGAGGGAATGGAGGAGATTGATTACGTTCGCGACGATGATTTGGATAATCAGCTGGTGGTGACGCCTCTGCAACAGGACGAGGAGTTGGATGGGTATGTCAGCGAGAGTGATGAAGTGGATGAAGTGGATGAGAAGAATGAAGAGAATGAGAAGAATGAAGTGGATGAGAAAGATGAGAAGAATGAAGTGGATGAGAAGAATGAAGTGAATGAAGAGAATGAAGTGGATGAGAAAGATGAGAAGAATGAAGAGAATGAGAAGAATGAAGAGAATGAAGTGAATGAAGAGAATGAAGAGAATGAAGAGAATGAAGAGAATGAAGTGAATGAGAAGAATGAAGTGAATGAAGAGAATGAAGAGAATGAAGTGAATGAGAAGAATGAAGAGAATGAAGTGGATGGAGTGGATGAAGTGGTTGAGAAGAATGAGAAGAATGAAATGGATGAAGAGAATGAAGTGGATGGAGTGGATGAAATGAATGAAGTGGACGAGAAGAATGAAGAGAATGAAGAGAATGAAGTGGATGAGAAGAATGAAGAGAATGAAGTGGATGAGAAGAATGAAGCGAATGAAGAGGATGAGAAGAATGAAGTGGTTGAGAAGAATGAAGTGAATGAAGTGGACGAGAAAGATGTATCAAATTCTAGCAGCAAAGTGGATGAAGTGACCTTTGAAAACAGACCCGAAATAACTGAAGATAGCGGTAGCGACGTCGATGAGAGGGAAAGTTTTCATCCTGTTGAAGAAATCAAACCCGATGACGAAGATAATACAACAACCCAAATCAATAAGGGGAAAAGCAAACTCAGTATCGATGAAACACTAAGCCACAACAATGACAATAACCAGTTCACTGACCCCGGAAGCGAAGTGGATGAGATGTAATTTACGATCTATCTTGTGAATCCTCTTTGTTCCTACATATCATGAATAATCGCGGTTATCAATAGCTCCTATTTCTGTTGACAAAAGAAGTCTATTCTGGTAACGGAAAAGACCCTAATCGATTAACCATTCGTTTGCAAATCCATCTGGTAAGTCTGGCCTTTCGATTCTGATTGCTTGCAAATTGTCTTTTTATTCCCTTTTGAAGCAAGTAGACAATTTGCGACTCCATACACTTCAAAAGAAGCCGTTTCTACAGATCCAACTAACCCTTCCCTTGTAGATTTGAAGAATGACCAAGCAAGAAGAATTGGAGCATCTGAATCGGATTATTGGCGAAAAGGTAAACTGTGGGTACATGGAAGAAGTGTCCCCACCAGTTTCTCCCCAAATGCTTGTTCCGAAGGATGAGCAGAAGTTCATTGACTGCAGCGAGGAGCTGAGACAGGAGTATCAGGCTATTTTGAACACTACGCGCCCCGCATTGGTGTTGGTCCCGCCTTCCTTCTTTGCGTATGCCCAGAATGTTCAGGAGCCGAAGCCGTATATTTGTGAAGAAACGGAGCCCGTTTGTACATGTGGTGGCAACAACAACTGCTGTGCAGTCCATCACCGAGTAATCGCTCCGAAGAGATACCACTGCACCTATCACGGCTGCAACTACTCCACCATCCGAAAGAGTGACATGAAGATCCACATCCGCACCCACACGGGCGAGAAGCCGTACAAGTGTCCCTACGCGGATTGCAAATACGCCGCGGTGACGAGGAGTATTTTGGTAATCCACATTCGTACACACACCGGTGAGAAGCCGCTGAAGTGTCCGTTCCCGAATTGCACGTATTCGTCCGCCAATCACAGCAATCTGAAAGTGCATATACGAACCCACACGGGTGAAAAGCCATTCAAATGCACAGTGGAAGGCTGTTCCTACGCGTCGATCACGTCAAGCGATTTGAAGAAACACATGAAGGTGCATCAGCACAACCGCACGTTACGGTGTCCCAACAAGTCGTGTGGCTATGAGTGTACCAGTGCAAGTGCGTTGCGGAAACATGAAAAGACCCATCATGAGGAATCGCTGATGCCCGTTGTTCCCAAATGTGGATTTGTTCCCGTTCATTACAATATGCTGAAACCCTCTGCGGAAAGCGGTAAAGTGAATTCTGTCTATTCGTGTTTGTTATCATTTCCTTCCTCATTCTTCTCTTTGTGCAATTTCGATGCCCAAAGTAAGGAGTGCTTACGGTTGTAAACGGATAGACTCTCGGGGTCAGCATTAAGCTTCTGAGCAAAGCGGGGACAGGGTTCAATAGTAATCATCGCAATGATCTTGTAGTTTCTTCTATACCACCAAGAAGAACCCAATGAACACACCGAACAAGTTGAAGTTGATCAAGGTACAACGTTTCTTCTAATGCTTCTGACCGAATAGTATGATCCCATCGTACGCAAACATGTTGTCTTCGAAGAGACCAAGTCCATCAAAAAGTAGATCGTTTAGAATGAGAAGCAGTGTTTGATAACACAAAACAGAGCTCGATAGGGTAGAAATTAGATACAGGAAGTGGAATAGGCGCAATCAAAGGGTCGTTGTTTTCGCGACAATCGACTTTCTCTTTCCACGGAATAGGAATCGACATTGATAATCTCAGTCATCAGAGGATGTCTAGGCTTACTCCGTTCTTTAGTATCCCATTATGTTCTAGAGCCTTCTGGATGTTCTGAGCCGTGATGCGGATGTGAACCAGCCAGTGATTCTCCGCTTCCTCTAGATATCCCATGAACTGCATAGGAAAGGAAAAAAAGGAGCCTACTCTCTCAATAACGTTCGTATCGCAACGAAGAACCATCTTCCACAATACGGACTTCGGTGAGTACTCCATGATTCTACTTGTGAATGAATGAGAAAACGGCAACTGGAGCGCCTTCAGAGATACGTAAATGTTCAGAGAGTGTATGCAATGACCAATATAACTCGTAATCCTGTTCTACGGTGAAGTGGAGTTGCAACACCAACAATCAACGGATCCGACTGCGTGACGAGGATGGGATTCCGACTGAGTAGTCGTTCAATGATACTCAGGAATGCAGTGTGATTATTGGAGTTGTCCGTTTGAATGGAGGTGATCCGCTTCAGTTCGATGATCATCACTTCGGTGTCTTGTTCCGCTAGCGCGATCAGGACGTCCTTGAGTTCTCTTTCATTGAGAAGCGAGAAGTGGACAAACGTGTAATCGGGATGGTCTTCCGTCATGTCTGCAAACGTGCGAAGGAGGACCCCACATAGATATGCTTTGTCTTTTGAGAGGTCATTCGAGGATTGGAGCGAACTCCGAAGGGAAAGTGGATTGCATTTGCACAATCGACCGGACACCTTCGGTCCTCTCGGAATGAACAGGAGACGGATGAGGGAAAGAAGGAGAGCTAACGGCCCTCCCTCGCTCGAAGCGACCTCCGTCGAAGCATCATACTCGTACTGCATTTGCTGGAGCTTCACCTCGTTTGCGCTATTTCATCAGCGGGGAAAACGCGTACGTTTCGTTGTAGAGCTCGAGTGCCTCGATGATGGCGATGATCACCTGTCGACAGGAGGAAGTAGAATCCGTCGTGTCCACACGCTCAAAGAGACATCGGAGGATGCGTTGGATGAACATCTGCGTGAGCTGCGACTACGCTGGAGAAATCGATCGTCACCTACGGAGCTGCTGGTTAGTGTGCGTAAAAGCTGTCGATAAAAGGACTGCGGGATCCAGGCAGCGTCGTGCGATTTGACGTAGGAGAGGAGGAGCTCCAGCAGCACCTCATTCTGCGACGAAATGTCCATGGCTCCCCTCATGCACGACTGGGGAGAGAGAGAAGCCTCGCTGGTCCTTCTCGCTTCGTTAGTTTATTCTCCCACTCATACACGTGTTCGAAGAAGCCAGTCGCAGGATAGTTCCCGGAATGTTCTCTCTGCACTTGCGGTGATCCAGTGCGAGACTGCGGATGCGTCGGATGAGGTCGGGCGTTACGGGTGGCAGGACGTACTGGTTGATGCTGTTGAGAAAGGAGGAGGCGGAGAAGGTGCTTCCGATACACCAAACGAGGATTTTCATCGCGTTGTTGCGATTACTCAGCCATTCGCTCTCGCTGAGCACGTGGCTCATTGCGAGACAGGTCTCGAGCTATCCGTGAACAAACAATCGAAATCGAACATCCGCTCCTTCCTGAAGCGAGAGAACGGAGAGGAAAACGGCGGTGTAGGCAGCGAGAATGCTTCGAGAAGGCGACTGCTCGCTCTCGGTTCTGCCCATGCGTCGGTCCATCTCCCTCACGTACCAGCACATCAGAATATCGTCAAACCACTGAGCGAGCTGCCGCACCGCTCCCTGCGACAGTCCGCTTCGCTGGGATCCCGGACGCGAGACGTGGATCGTCTCGTTGTTCGCGTAGCTTGTCGCCCAGATCCAGTCGCTATTCCCCGACTTGGGAGCTCGCGTGCGTGCCGTGAACTCGAAGGTGCCACAGCGAATGGGAATGACGGACGTTGAAAACGAGTGGACACGGCCGCGCAGCTCCTTGTGAATCTCTGTTCGTCGGGCAGGAATGGCATGCCATCGACCCGTCGAACTGTACTTGTCGCACAGGTTCGTCCAGAGCTGCGTCTCGATCCCTCGGTTGTCAAAAACGTCGAGTCTATACGTTAATAGTACAGAGAATGTCCACTCATAGGGAACCAATACATCAATAACCAATGTACATGGTTCGCACAGGTGAATGGAATGCTGCTGAGGCAGCTCTCCGCATCCGCAAAAGTGGACACTTGCATCATTTGAAGCGAAACGACAGCTTCGTATCGAGATGTGACTACATGGAATCATACGGCTGTTCATGAAAATAGAATCTCGCTTCACCATAAAACAGAATAGCTGCTGTGATTCATCAATCGAAACACGAAGAACATGGATTGATAGATGATATCTCGTGCGTGCAGCTCATTGGGCGAACGGATTTAGGGTAAACGGAGGAAAAGGAATCTGTGCTTCAAAGTTGAGAAAGGATACGATGAATTGACGCGTAAGGATAGTTTGCACTGCTTGCTGATATAATACTGCCAAAAGAGAGGCAAAAGAGCAAATTGCGGTTATTTGCGAATACTGGCGGACTACCCTTCAGCTCAAGAATTCTACGTAATCCTCAAGATTCATTGAGTGCTTCCATATGAAATTTGACCCTCTCTACGGACACAGTGACGGGGTGAATTGTCTAACGTATTGGAATACCATCGTGGCTTCGGGAAGCGACGATCATACGGTCCGGTTGTGGGACTTGCGGACCATGAGTTGCACCAACTGTTTGGACGGATTCTTTCACCAGAGGATCGTGTCGATTTGCCACAATCCCCGATTAACGAGGCAGCTGTTCATCGCTTGCGGAAACAAGGTGATGGAGTTTGACGTGCGCAATCTCTCCAATGTCGTCAGTTTGTACGAGCCTGTAGGTGGCGTGCAGTTCGCTTCATGTGTAGGAAGACGACAGTCCCTCTACAACCATCAACTGCATGTGCATTGATCCAGAGGGTTACATGGTGGGAACCTGCAACAGCAATGGGTTTGTGTGTGGGCGTTTTCTGACGGATAGAAATATCGATATCTTCAATGTCTACACACATGAACCGACTCGAATGATGAATTTCGACCGAACGGTGAACAACATCGCCTTTTATCGTCAGGGAAAGAAGTCGTTGTCGCGTGGCATCCTAATGGGTAGTGTTTCTCTCATGGCCTCCGGAGACCTCACGACGCTCTACAACTAGTCGCGTTTGTTCGTTTCCGTGAGACCTAGTTCCATGTCGGGAGAGAGACTGCATGAGACCATTCTGCCGGTGCTTCCGGACACGGAGGAAGGCATGATTGAGGCTCCCGTCATCCGTGACATTTGCATAAATTATGATGGTGGGAGAGGATTGCTGACTGCATCGTAGAGAACATGACGTACGTGGGATGTCAGGACGGCTCGATCCGATGTGTCTGTCCCTACGGAAAGGATATCGCGCTGGACAACTTCATCATCTGCAAACCGCACAGCGACTCTGTGAAGAAGGTGGGATTGGGTTGTTTCTGTGACACAGATTACGACGGGGAAGAACATGGAGGGGTCGAATCTCGTCTTTTCTGTCGGATCCGATAGTCGCATGTCCATCTGCAGCAAAACAGCGAACGGACGGCGCTTCGACCAGCAGCTCCACGTGAAGCTGCGGAACATTCCCAACAGTCTCTGTTTCGTGGACACACTGACAGACAACGTGGTGCTGAGTTGTTCCAACAGCAACTATTTGCTAATGATATCGGAGATTGCCTAGTATAGTGGGTGTTTGTTTGGATCATGTGGCAATGAACGCGTATTCAACAAACAAGAAACACCTGTACGTTCGTACCCTTTTCCACCTTGGTAGTCTTCACGTTCTTTCCAGCCTTGGCCTTTCTGCCAGCGACCGACTTGGTTCTCTTCGACGAGCGAACAATGATCAGAACAATGACAACGATGATGATGATGACAACCAAGATAATAATGACCAGACCGAGCACGGGGAAGCAGAAACCCGTAGCCTCCTGCCACTCTCCGTCCGTCTCTCCCAGCACGCATGCACACTTCAGAGTGCCGATGTAGCTTCCCTGCATCGAACAATGATACTCCGCCACCTGATCCACCTCCGTCACAGGGAACACTCCCTCCGCCTTGCACACTCCCACACGCACGCTAATGGCAATCGTGACACTCAACACGCCGCTCGCGTTCTCTCCGTATACGATCACATCCACGACGTCCGACGTGTCTGTGGGAATACCGCTAATCTCTCCCGTAAGCTCGTTGATGGACAGTCCAGCGGGGAGCGGCGTCATGGGATCGACGTACCATCGCTGAACGATGTTCTCGTAGCGAGGCACTCCCGTGGTTGTCGCCGTGCCCTTCACAAGCTGGTAGTGACTGCGACCGTAATGGATGTTGCTAGGAACCTTCATCACGCACTTGTCCTCCTTCACTTCACCCAGCTGCGTTCCGTCGCACTCGCGGTAACTGTATCCGTTGTAGCCATCGGGACAAGAAGCAGGAGATATCTGTCCGGCTTCCACGGCAGGGTACTCGCCAACAGAGGGACAAATGCTGCCCGAAGCCTTACAGTACGCGGTGTACATGGCGCCCATGATGGAGGCGGCAGAGCCGGGGTTGATGATGGCGAAGCGGGTCTTCACGAATCCAATTAGAGCCACCGGCACCGAGTTCATCGACTTGGTGCGGCTCACAAGCTGCTGCTCCGTGAACGTGGTCGTGATCGGCTCCGCTCCCTCGGTCGTCTCCAGATATCCCAGGAGATCGAATCCGAGATTGGTGACGTCGCCGCCGCCGAGGAGATTGTACGTGTTCCAACGACTGCCCTCCAGATTCTCCACCGTCCACTCCAGATAGGTGTCATCGGCGTTGGGGAGAGTCGCAACGGTGAACGGATCCAGATCCATCACACTGGCAATTTCCTCCTCCGAAAGGACTGAGGAAACTGCCGAGTAGGTATCGATCGCAGGGTTGCAGTCGTCCACTCCGAAGACTCCGGTGGCGTCGAATACGACGGGCTCAGAAGAAGAAGTGCCCACAGGGCGGTGAATCTCGAAGGCAACCACGTTGGTTCCCTCCTGCGCGCCCACGGCCGGCAGAATGGCGTGGAACTTGGAGAAGAGCGTGGCGTCGTGCACTGCAATCGACTCCGTGGTTGCATCAAAGTTCTTCTCCAGGTTGAAGCGACCGAAGAGCTTGCCGTTGAAGTAGACCGCCACACCTCCCGCGTACTTCATGCGGATGTTCAGCACTTGGTAGTCATTCACAGTCGTCAGCTCAAAGGTCTTGCGGATGTATGTCGTCACCGACTCCGTCGAGGGAATGTCGGCAGCCTTGTAGGTACTCCAGTTGCTGTCGTCAAACGAGGGCTGGTTCCAGCTGGCATCCACAGCGCCTTGGAACACCTTCCAGTCGGTATACTCGACCTGGAAGGGCAGGAACGTCGAGAACACCGTCGACATCTTCACGGGCTTGCGGCTACGCGCGGGTACCTCCTGGATGTCCAGCTCGAACTCACCCACGTCCACCGTCAGCGTGTAACCGGTGCCCACCTGCCAGCCGTCACCGTACGAGTCCTGCACCTCAAACGTGTAGAGGTTGTTGGCGAGACAGAAGTCCTGGTAATAGTAGGCGAGCTTGACGGGGAAGGGATGAACCGACTGAATCATACGACCCGTGGTGCCACGTCCCTCGTAGAGTGTCCACGTGTTCTCGTTCTGGTACTGATCGGCACGAATACGGACAGTCATCAAGCTTTGTGCTCCAGCGCAAGGACCCACGGTGAGACGAAGAGTGGCCGTTGCAACCTCTCCGTTAATCTTGACAGCACTGATCGTGTACATAGTTTCCGGAGAATTCTCCTCTCCCGTACCCGTAATCCAACCCGTGTAAGGATCCATACTGATGCCAGCAGGGAGAGCAGGCGCGATCGAGAAGGAACGGTAGCCTTCGCCCTCGGGAATCACCTCAGCCAATTCAATGCCTCTGATAGCCGTGACAGTATCGGGGTAAACAAGAGGAGTGGGCTCCGCATTCATGTTATCCATGAAGAGATCGAGCGACTGGATCTTCCAGCTGCAACTCGTAGGAATGCCCGTACCGAAGTTCTCAAATCGGAACTGATTGTAGGGCGCATTGGTGTTCAAATAGATACGCTTCTTCTGGCCCTTCACCGTGTACGACAGATTCGTGACGTTGGCAAGGAGGCTCCAGGTCTCGCTATTCGTATTGCGTCCAAGGAGAGCGAACTGACTCGTCTGCTGATCCAAGCTGTTGTAATCGGTCATGACCTGAACGGAGCTGACCCACTCGCGACGCTCGTTCTTCAGCGTGAGAACGAAGTAGTTGGTGACGCATCGTGAGCCGGAGAGGAAGGTATTGTAGTACATATCGAAGGCTCCAGACACTCCGTCAAGACCGGTTGACTGGTAATTGAGATCCCAGATGTGGGACTCAGGAATGGCGGGCATGAGACGGAGCACGGCATCAAAGTCCGACTGAGTCTGCGAATCCTGCTGGGCGAGAACGGCGATGGCGATCGTGTTGGTTCCAGCGTTCAGATACTGGACCGCAGGAGCTCCGCCGATGGACATGGACTTCGCAGGAAGCGTAATCACGTAGTACATCGTCGTTGAGTAACTGTTGGTCACGGTGGCACCCGTGCCAACCTCTCCCGTCACGCCAAAGCGGAACGCCTCGTGACCGTTCAGGTACACAACATAACCGTACTTGTAGCGAACGCTCAGAGTCAATCCCATCACGTTCTCCATCGAGCTGATCGTGAAGGTCTGCTTGTACAGCTGCACCTTGTTCGTTGAATCAGGGAAAGATCCTCTGCTTCCCGTCTGCCAACCCGAAGTCTCCGCGTTGTACCAGTTGGCAGGAACCGTTCCCATCTTGTAATACCAATTGGACGAGTGCTCAATCGAGGGGCGATAGAAGAAACGAGTCTGCTCGCTGTTGTTGATGTTATCGTAACGACCCTTCAAGACCGTCTCCTTCTCGTTGTTAGGAAGCAGGTAGTACATGTAGAAGAAGGAGCCCGAGTACCAGAAGTTTCCAGTGGAATAGAAGGCCACATCGAAGCGCTCCACACTGATACACAGGTACTTGGTCCAGTCCTTATCAGCCGAGTGCGAGTGACCGCTCTCCACCTCGAATAGAATGTTGTCATTGGAGGTATCTCGGATACGGAAGTACTCCGTTTCAGGAGACGTTTTATAGGTACGCTGAATCATAAACATGGTTCCCGTACAATCCAAAACAGTCAGCGAGAAGCTGCCCTGATACGTCTGTCCCTGAACGGTCGCCGACACCTGGTAAGTGGTGGTGGCTCGACTCTCCGTGGAAGTACCGCGGATAACACACGTATCGGCGTTCAGACTCAGTCCGGCGGGGAGGGCGGGAGACACCGTGCATCCGGTGAATCCGAACTGTGTAGGAATAATGTTAGCACTTTCATAGTTGCGGTAGTACGAGTAGGAAGTCTGCTCGAACGTAATTGAACTAACTCCGGGGTTGTTGCACACGAGGAACTGAATTTCGTTGACATAAATAAACGTTGAGTGAGAAGCATACGCGTTCAGACGAATGACCTTGAAGGGATCCGCACCAGACACACGATTCCACTGAGGCCAGGAGAATGCACCGTATGCATTATTGCTAGTAGACATGATGGTTGTATAGGTTCCCGTCTTCGAGTAGGCTCCATCGATAGAGAAATCACTAACGTAGGCAAGAGGAATAGTATAAACCCAAATACGGAAGGCGTCAATCATGGGAATCGACACTCCCGTGAACTCGTAGGTGATAGTAGGATTCTTGGAGTTGGTATAAGCATATTTGGTACGACTGAAGTCAATCGTAGACGCACTATACGAAAACCTCTTGTAGGTGACCGTGGCCTCCGTGGGGTAAACATAGCAGTTGTTGGTGGATGACAAACCGGAGAGGAAGGCAAGAAGCGCGTTGAAATCGATCTCAGACGAAGTACTCTCCGTGAAGTGGAGCTCCACAGCCAGCATACTGTTGGCGGCCTGGGCGACGGAAGACGAACGGATCACTCCATGGTAAGCCAGAGCAGCATAGCTTCCCGTGGCAGGGGTCGTAGGAGTAACCTCTCCCGTGGGCATGTTGTCTCTGTAGATCTCGACTCCGTTGATGTAGGCGACCACTCCGAACTTGTACTGGAGCTGCACATCGATGGCAGCCATGTTGTTCACACCCGTGAAGGCTTTGCGGAAGTACTGGGTTCCTGAGGCAGTCTGCGAGGTCGATCCGAGAGTGACAGTCGTCCAGTCGTTGTCACTGAAGCTGACATCCTTCCAGTTTCCAGAGGTTGAAGCTGTGTACTTCCAGTCAGCATTGTGACCGATAGGGGTAAGGAGGGCGAATTGATACGTCTCCTGCGTATTTTCCGTCATCATTCCCTTAAAAACAGTGTTGCCGTAAACGCTCTGGATTTCAATGTAAGCACCATTCGCCCAAGAGTCATTACCCTTATCCTTCATCTTCAGGGTGTAAATATTGCTGCTGCTGGTAGCGAGACAGGTTTCCAGGGTACGCGTGGCCGAATTGGCAAAAGTGGGGGAAGTATAAAGGACGGTGGTACCACCCAGAATCTGAAACGACTCCTCATTCGCATTGTCTCCAGTCTTCTTGATAATCATCGCATAGTTTTGACCATCACTGCAGTCCAGCGACAAAACCACTGATACTAAAGTTCAAGAAAGCATAAAAGAATGTACAAACACAGACGGCAAGAGTCACGTATTTCATTTTAGCAATTATTGTGAGCCACCGTGAGAACCATAGGAACTGAGGGAATTCTATTAGAATAATCAGACTAGTTGATAGTTATTCATTGCTCGATAACTGAACGTGGATAGGTGGCGGTAACCAACCGGTTATACGAGGCATGCATTATAGTGATATAGTGTGGTAGATATTGACATAGGCAGCGAGATATTGTTTTATACCATCATTCTCATACGATTGATTATTGAATTCAATTTGTTGCGAAATGAGAAAATGTGCTAGTAGAGAACACGAGAAATCAGTTTTCTCCATAACTAGCAAAATAACCCATTATTAAAGATAGATCGTTGGCTCCTTGTTGACGCAGATTACGACGGGGAAGAACATGGAGGGGTCGAATCTCGTCTTTTCTGTCGGATCCGATAGTCGCATGTCCATCTGCAGCAAAACAGCGAACGGACGGCGCTTCGACCAGCAGCTCCACGTGAAGCTGCGGAACATTCCCAACAGTCTCTGTTTCGTGGACACACTGACAGACAACGTGGTGCTGAGTTGTTCCAACAGCAACTATTTGCTAATGATATCGGAGACTGCCTAGTATAGTGGGTGTTTGTTTGGATCGTTGCAATGAACACATTTACTCAACAAACACTTCCATTACGATACAACATCTTACGCGCTGGTGTCAAAGTCCATGATCACGTCATCCAGAGCGAGGTTCTGTCCGGGCTTGAAGTACACCTTCTTCACCACGCACGGCTTCTGGGCGTACAGCTCGTTCTGCATCTTCATAGCCTCCACCACAGCCAGCGCCTGTCCAGCCTCCACGCGGTCGCCCTCCTTCACGTTCACCTTCACCAGCGATCCAGCCATCGGCGACGCCAGGAACTTGCTCGTGTCGGGCATCACCTTCGGAATCATGAACTTGCTCAGCTCCTCCGCGCGCGCGCTGCGCAGCAGCACCTCGAAGTTGCCTCCACAGTACTGCATGTTGTAGCCCTCCGTCGTCGGCTCGAAGTACTGCACCTTCACCTGCTTGCCGTTCACCTTCGCGCCCATGATCGTGCGCTCGCACTCGAACGCGGGGTTCTCCACCGTCACCTCCTTTCCGTCGATCGTCAGCTTCATCTTCTCGCCCTCGTACGCCACGTGCACGGGGTACTTCTTCTCGCCCACCGTCGCCACCAGATTCTCCTCGAACGACGGCTCGTAGCTCTCCAGCATCTGGTCGTTCGTCGCCTCCGTCGCCAGACGATCCTGATGCACCGCCACCGTCGCCGCCACCAGCTGCTCCGCCTCCTCCTGCGTCAGCTCCGAACCCTTCCATCCGTCGGGATACTCCTCCTTGATGAAGTTCGTCGTGATCTTGCCCGACGCGAACCGCTTCGAGCGGATCACCGACTGCAGGAACGCGCTGTTGTGGTTCAGACCGCGGATGATGTAGGTGTTCAAAGCGTCGTCCATGCGCTTGATCGCCGTCGCGCGGTCGTCACCCCACGTCACCAGCTTGCAGATCATCGGATCGTAGTACATGCTGATCTGACTGCCGTCCAGAATTCCCGAGTCGCAACGCACGCCCTCGCCCGTCGGCTCGATGTACTTCGTCAGCAGACCCAGCGAAGGCAGGAAATTGCGACGAGGATCCTCAGCGTACACACGCGTCTCGATGGCGTGCGCGTAACGCTTCAGCGGCCAGTTGATCAGACGGTCGGGCAGCTTCTTGCCGGCGGCGATCCAGAACATCTGCTCCACCAGGTCCTCGCGCGTCACCATCTCCGTGATCGGGTGCTCCACCTGCAGACGCGTGTTCATCTCCAGGAAGTAGAAGTGCTTATGCTTGTCGCACAAGAACTCCACCGTTCCGGCAGAGCAGTAGTTCACCGCCTTCGCCATCATGCACGCCTGCTTGCCCATCGCCGTACGCGTCTCCTCGTCCAGCAGCACCGACGGAGACTCCTCCACCACCTTCTGGTTGCGACGCTGGATCGAACACTCACGCTCGGGGAACGCGCAGTAGTTGCCGTACTTGTCGCCCAGCACCTGGATCTCGATGTGGCGCGGCTCCTCGATGTACTTCTCGATGAACATACGGTCGTCGCCGAACGCCGACTTCGCCTCCTGCTTCGACAGGTGGTATCCCGCAATGGCCTCCTTGTCGTTCCACGCAATACGCATTCCCTTGCCACCACCTCCAGCAGAAGCCTTGATCATCACAGGGTAGCCAATCTCGTGCGAAATCTTCAGCACCTCCTCGTCCGAGTTGATCTCACCATTGTAACCAGGAATCGTGTTCACCTTCGCAGCCACAGCCAGCTTCTTCGAGCCGATCTTGTCTCCCATAGCCTCAATGGCGTACTTGCCAGGTCCACACCAGATGATTCCCTCCTTCTCCAGCGTCTCAGCGAAACGCCAGTTCTCAGACAGGAAACCGTAACCAGGATGAACGGCGTCCGCTCCCGTCTTACGACAAGCCTCCACAATCTTATCAGCACGCAGGTACGACTGAGCAGAAGGAGAAGGTCCAATGTACACAGCCTCGTCAGCCATCTTCACGTGCTTCGCGTTGCGATCAGCATCCGAGTACACGGCCACCGTCTTGATTCCCATGCGCTTGGCAGTCTTGAACACACGGCAAGCAATCTCTCCACGGTTAGCAACCAGGATCTTCTTGAAAGGGAGCTCCGCTAGGGATGAATTGAGTGGGAGAAGAATTTACCTTCCGTAGCGAAGGTACGAGCAATGCGAGAAACCTAGAACCTCATTCTGATTCTATCAACCCTACACTGCGCACTCCAGAGAAGGAACGTCCGAACATGACTATTCGATATCAAAGGATGATTGTGTGAGTTTAGAGAAATGGGGAAACGTGGAAATGAGATGGGCGTTTCGATGATCGGGAATGAGAGTGTGGATGAGGGAGAGGGAGGGGAAAAAAGAGGAAGGTTGAATGGATGGGCTATTCGAGGGGATGATGGTGGAGTGGAGGGAATATGGATTCTATCGATTTGTATGCTAATGTTATATTCATCTTTATCAATATCAGCAAGCTCTATGGGCTATAGAATGAGATATCAGTTATGGAAGAAAAGGACCCCTATTCAGAATAGGGTCATTGACAATCAAGATGGGCGATGAAGTTACAATAGAGTGCCAGGGTGCATAGATCTCTGACGACCACGTAATCCCTTTCAACTCATTTACACATTATTGATTCTCCCCACTTCCATATTGTTCCAACCAATTCCTATCGAGTCACAAAGTCCATGTTCTCGTCAGTGACTGTGCATTGTATCGGTGGTCGGTGATTCCATAGCCTTTCACAAGCATCATGCAGTCCTCGCTGCAATTCCAAGACAGTGAGATTTTGAACGATATCGTAGCGATCAGGAACGAATTGTCATTCAGGATAGTTGCTACGGCTTTCTCTTTGACGACTACGTGGACGAGTACGAGTCAACTCACTATTTGCTTCCCTGCGACAGTCGCGACTATGTGGACATTCGTCACACCACGGAAGACGATACCATTCCTCTTCCTGGCGAATTCCCACTCGCCGACTTCCAGCATGTAGATTGCAGCATTTCCTGTTGTGTGAAACCGGTGCTGACGGAGCCGTCCTTCCGCGCGCTCTGCACTCTCTCGGACGAAGACTACTCCCACTGGTGGGGCATCGGCACGACGTACACGGACCGCTCCTCCTCCAAGGACCCCGACGAAGTGTCCATCCGAAGCGGTCTGAGCCACTTCCGAGATATCATCATGGCGGTGGAGCACAACCAGGAGGAGTGCGGGACGGAATGTCCGCTGGTGTGTCCCATGTCCCGTATCGCTTTCTGTGTGTGTGGACGTAGTGCTGTTTCGTTTCTACATGCCCGTCGTCACACTCCGCGTCACCGGGTTTCCTCCCGAGACCACGGCGAACACGCTGCTCCGGCTCTTTCGCATCTTCGGCTCGGTATATCGTGTCCACGTCGAATCGGGTGGGGCGAGCTGCACCATGTCGTCGGAGACGGGTATCTCTTCTCGTTGCCTCCCACTTAGCCTACACGATTCTGAAGGAGCTGCACAACCACGTCGTGAACGGTGTGAGGCTTCTTTTCTCTTTTTAAGGTGTTTCTATTCTCATTGTAGCAGTGTTTGCTCGATACCAAAGACATTATTACCAACAACCCTTTACTCATCTTAACATGGATTATATATTCATACAACAAAGACCCTTTACTCATACTACACTCTTTGTCAACCAAAGTACTGACGCAACTTGAGAACTCCCTTTTCCTCATACACCACATTTCGTCTCTCCATATCTCGCAGCAACACACGCAGATCCTCCTCGCTGCGATCGTCTTCCTCACACCCCCATCACCATCCCTACATCGATTCGCCCCCTGCAGAAACACTGTCAGCCGTCGCTGCAGCTTCGCCACGTCAAAGTCGTAACACACGTTCAGAATGTCCACCACGAACCGCTCGAACGGCCGCATCGCCTCCAACACCCCGCCGTCGTCCCGCTCGCCACCCATCTCCAGCCCTTTCTCCCCAAAGAACTTCACCCGACGAAACTGCCGCGGCGTTTCGCTCGCGCACAACACCACTCCCTGCTCCACCCAGAACGTAACTCCCGCCTCCGCCTCTGCCCGCGGACACACCAGCGCGAAACTCACCTCCTCCACCGTCATCGCGCCTACTTCCCACCCGCCAAAAAAACCCACGATTCTCACACACACTCTGCAATACCGCAAACTGCACCGGCGAGCAGCGAAACGCCCGCGTTTCCCCCGCTACCGTCACCTCCAGCTCCACGCGGCCCAGATTCGGCACCGTCTGCAACACGCGTCGCGGAAACGCCTTTTTGAAGAAACGCTCGACGCGTCTCTGCGCAGCGGCCGCCGCGGCGGGCAATTTCAGGCGCATTTCTGCCATCGGCGGCCAGCAGGCGCGCGAAACCACCGTGCAGCCGAAGAAACGGTTCTCTATGATCGATGGGTTTCCACGTTTCCACGTTCGATCTGCCGACGTAACGACTGGTTCAGCTGGCGACTCGTGCGCACGTCGCGGAGCTGGGTCGGAAATCGCCCCGATTTTTACCATCACGAGCAGCCGCGTGGCAGCTCGGCGGCCGAGTCGTTTGATAACAAAAAACAACAGTCGCTCCAGACTGAATGAAATGCAACCAACACGCCTACGCGAGCGTTTCATCGCTCTCCTCCGTCGCCACCAGCAGCTGCGACGCGAAAAATTCCTCCGTTTTCCGCACGAAGGTCTGCTTGTGAGAAAAGAAAAGAAGTACCGAAACGTCCGGGAAAATCTTCACGAATTCCGACAGGTAGTCGAAGGGCGCGTCGATTGCGCCATTTTGCGCCAATTGCGCCAGGTCCCACATGCCGTCGTCGCTCTTTTTCGCAGGGACGGTCGTGAGCAGCTCCTATGTGTCAGAAAAATAGGGAAATTGCGTACTGGCATGTCACGTGACATGACGAGGAAGAGACAGGAGATGATGTCCGATCGCGATTGCAATGTCTACGGAGAGAGAGCGGAGAGGGAGAAACGTCGCGAATGGGCTGCAAACACGCCTCCGCGAGGTCTTTCGGCAGTCGGTGGTCGTGGAAGAACTCGATGCGATGATGCATCCACACTTACTCGCAGCGACTTCACGAAAAAGAGAAGAATGACGTCCGTGGGCTGTTGGTTCGTGAAATAGAGAGCGTTCAACTGGTTGGTGTAGGAGGTGAGATCGAAGGGTCCGCAACGCAGATTACTGGGAATCTTCGTATCCGCTGAAGCAGGCGAATCGGAAGCGATCAGCGACACAAGCTGGTCGAGGAAACGCTTCACCTCGAAGGCATCGCAGATGGTCGCGATTACGCTCAGGAAGGAGTTTCCGATTCCGAGTGTGCGAAGCCAGCTATCTAGGGATACACGATCGACTGGCTGGTGGGGAAGCTGGAATGACAAGCAGGATGCGGAATCACCATGTCAACGAGCGTTTCCCGAATGGAACGCTGAATAAGGGAAGGAAAGAAGCGGAGAGATGAGCAAAGCAGCGCATCGATGGTAGAAAGATTGGTTGATGGAAGCGCGCTGATGCGTTGCTGCAGGAGCGAAGAGAGGTGCATGGAGAGGTTCTTGTTCGAAGCGGCTTATGATACTTACGGAGATGCACTCCAACAAGAGATTGGAAACGCAGAGGTCGTTCCATTTTTCTGCCAACGTCGTTTCCGAGGTCACTTGACTTGCAAGAGCCTTTGCGAGACTGGAAACGGTGGTCTCGTAGAATGTGAGGATACGGAGCAGATTGGAGAGGTAGTTGAAAGAGTCATAGGTTTGGAGTCCAGAGGCATCGTCCTGAACGCGGTGATGAATGTCCACACACAACAGTGAACTGATTTGAGCGTCTATCCGTTAAACGTAAGCAAATTCCACTACAGATGGCGTGATTGGGAAGGACATGGTGACTGATGACAAACGCAGCCGCGCTCTGCAGCTGCTGATATACATCTTCACTCAAAATCGATTTCGGAGCGCTCTAGCACATTCACCATCTCATTGCGCTCCTACTTGAAGAACGGCGAGAGCCGTCTCTGTAGTCCATTCCATTGTACAAGGACGCGGATTACCAGTCATGTGGTTCAACAAACAGAGAAAACTAATTATGGTTCATCCGGATCCACCTCCTCCGCCACATCTGCCGCTAATGCGTTCGCCACCTCCTTGCTGTTCACCGCCTTGGGAGCCTCCTTCTCCTTCTTCTCCTCCTCCTCGTCATCATCACTGTAATCGGAGTACTCGTAACTGTACTCATATTCACTGTCCTCCCTAGCGGTCACACTCACCCCTCACCCCCACTTCGGCTTCGACTTGAATTCCTCCTTGACATCATTGAAGTATGTCTTCGTCGCGCTCATCGTTTTCGCAAAGGCTCCCTTCGTCTTCGACGTCAGCCAGGACCAGGACTTCTTCGCCCGCTCCTTCGGATCCTCCTTCTCCTCAGTTTCCTTCTTCGCCCGCTCCTCCTTCACCTTCTCCTTCAGCTTGTCCACGTCCGACTTCATTCGCTTCGTCAGCTTCGACTCCTTCACCATCGTCACCATGTCCGACGAAATCTCCGTCGCCATCTTCACATACTCGTTCTGCTTCCAGTCAATCTTCGGCATGTGCTTCTTCGACTCCGTTTCCTCGACCGCCACTGATGATGACACGCTCTACGTCCGAAACCAGCAGTTCGTTTACTTCCATGTCAGCATTATTTCCAAACTTCTCCGCCATCCGCTGCTCCGCTTCTGAGCGAAGTCGTCTGTCCTGCTCGATGGACGTCTCCTGCGACTCGCGTCTACAGTGAACGAACAAACGCAACCTTACTTGCACAGCGTCAGCTGCTTGTTCGCCTCATCCTCCTCGAGCGGTCTGTCCTGCGGCATCTCGGTTCCGTCGACCATGGCCTTGATCCTACCCATCAAATTATGATACTACACCCACATGGAGCGATACAGGGCTGCTGTCTCCGTTTTGTATTTAGCAGAAACGGCCACATGACGGTCAATATTGTGCTTCGCGAAGAACTCGTTCATTCGGTCATTGCCACCAACACGCATGGCCTTCACCTCCTTCTCGCTCCAGGTATCCATATCCAGAGAGCGGACAAAGCTAATGTCCACCTACAACGACGATCAGAACGGTTTTGAGCAAACGCACTCCCTACCCCCAAACCACGATGCAACCCCGAACAGTTCAGGCACAGCAGCGTTCCGTAGCTCACAGAGGCCCACTTGGGGTCGCTAGCTCCGCAATCGACACAACACTAGAAGGTTACACACCCCTTTCGCAACGCCCACGTCGTTCCCCGGAATAGATAGGATTTCCTCGCGCAGCTCTTCGTTCATATAGTTCATTCTCTTTCCAGTGAATGAGGAGTGAGATGGGTGGCGTCAGCCAATCAGAATGCGTCGTTGGCAGCTTCTTCTCATTTTCTCGAATCCTGCTGTTTCCGAGCGATGTCGTCCGTTTACGATGTAATGAAGCAGTCACATCGATACGAGACGCTGCGAGTCATCGCGAGTTTTACGCGTCATTCCTAGAAACAAATGCAAGAAATGATTGCCAGCGTGAATAAGGAAATACACATCGCGGAAGATCCGCTCGGCATCGTTTCGAAGAATGATTTCTTCCTCTCCCTGCTGGAAAAGCTAAAGCGTGAGTATCTCTTACCATACAGAAACCGTAGAGAGTATTGCGTCACTCCAGACGGCGCTTTCGGAATCCGAGGCCGCTGTCGACACCACTGCGGGAAAGAAGAGCTGCGAGATCCAGAACCTCTTGGACTCCTATAGTTCGCTGCTTCATGTCCATCTATTATTCTCCTGAAACAATAGAGAATCGAGGTGGCTCGGAGCTGCAGCTCCTACTCGTCCAAGTATCTCCTGATCCACTCTGTCCCCTATGAGCATTCCATCCCCCAGCTTCCCGTGACTCCCAGTATTGATATTACAGACAATTGATTCTGTAGGGGAACCGTTTTTTGTCTTTTCGGACGCCGATCTGTCTCGATCCCCCGCTGGTTCCGTTTTCTAGTGAAACCTTGTGTATCGATTGCCTGTTTTCACCACACTCTCTCAAACAAACAGACCTATTCATTCGTAAGTAACCCATACACGATCTTCTGCGCCACTCTCAGTCGCATGAAGAAGGAATAACACGTCGGACACAGACGCTGGTTGTCGCCAAGCGTGCTGATGCTCATGTAGTGGTTGCAACACGCCGCACAGAACAAGTGTCCGCAGAACCGACAATGGCTTTCCCTCACCGCTCCTACCAACACCTACTGCTTCCGGCGAATAAATGTGAACTTGTCGTAGCAGAACGTGCAGTAGCGCTCCTCCTTGTCCGCCACCCATCGTCCCGGCTTCACCTCTGCCCCTCACATCCTCTCCGCGCCCCTACCTCGCTCGATGCGCCGCAGCATCGTCTGCATCGTCTGCACCGCCGCCACCGACTCCTCGTCCGTTGCCTTCGCGCCCACGCCGTGCGTGTCCTCGAACCTACTTCTCACTCGCCACCGCCACTCTGACTCCTTCAGCGCCGCCAGCAGCTGCTCCAGCTGCGTCTGCACGGGCACCTTCTGCATCTCCGACACCTGCGCAGCCTCCGCAGGGGCTTTTGTCTCCTTCACTGGCTCCTTCACCGGCTCCTTGGTCGCCTCCTTGGTGGCTTCCTTGGTCGTCTCCGCCTGCTCGGGCTGCTCGGACTCTCCTTCCGTCGCGGGAGCGATCGGGAGCTCCTTCTGCGAGTCACTCGGAGACATAACACCTACCTCCACCGCGTTGAGCTTCTGGTTCAGCTTCACCGTCTCCGTCAGCGCCTCCTCGTACTGTGTCTTCAGCTTCGTGTGCTCCGCGCGCAGCGACCGCAGCTCGCTCTCACTGCTCTCCAACAGCGAGATCTGCGCGTGCAGACCGCGCTCCGTCTCCTTCGCCGCAGCCACTTCCTTCTCCAGACTCACCTGCTTCTGAGCGGCTTCTGCAACGCGAGCTGCAGCCTGCTTCAGCTTCGACTCGAAGTCGTCTCTCTCCTTCTTCGCATCGATCACGCGCTTCGCGTACTCCTGACGCGACTCCTTCTCCTTCTCGTACTTCGCTGTCATCTCTGCCAGCGCGTCGCTCTCCTTCTTGTCGTCCGAGGTCTTGGAATCCTGGAGCGAGCCCAGCTCCGACTCCTTCATCGCCAGCGACGCCGTCAGCTCCTCCACCTCGCCCTCCAGCTCCTCCTTCTCCTTCGCCAGCTTCGTGATCTCCTCCTCCTTCATCGCCAGCTGCCCCGCCATCTCCTCCTGGTCGTTCTCCACGTCCTTCATCGACTGCTCCAGCGCGTCCGCGCGCGATTGCGCCTCCTTCATCTGCTTGTCCGCCTGCTTCGCAGAGGAACGCAGCATCGAAATCTCCTCGTTGCTCGCCAGCAGCGCGGCGTTCAGCGCAGCCAGCTCCGCCTGACTGACCTTCGCCTGGCGCATCGCCTCGCTCGACGCCGTCGATTGCGAGGTCTCCTTCTTGAGCTCCTCTTTCAGCTGGCTCATGGTCTTCTCCGCCTCCTTCACTGACGCTTCCAGATTGCCCGCCACCGCCTTCACCTCCGCCAGCGTCTTCTCCGTCGACTCCTTCGCCGCTAGCGCGCTGCTCAGCTCGGTTTCCTTCGATGCCAAACGAGACTTCAAATCGTTCATCTCCTTCTCCAACGATTCCTTCGATTCGCGAAGAGACTCCAACTCATTCTCCTTCTCGCCCAACGAAGCACTCAACTGGTTGGAATCCTCCTCCATCTCATCCAACTCCTTCTCCAGAGACTCCTTCGACTTGCGCAGCTGCGCCAGCTCCTTCTCCTTCGCATCCAGAGAAGTCTTCAGCTCGGCAACGGAGGCGTCCTTCTGCTCTCCCACGGCGGCAGTCGTCGCCATCTCCTTCTCCTTCGACGCGTAACGGGACTTCAGGTCGGACATCTCGTCGCTCAACAGCTTCAGATCCTTCTTGCTCGTCTCCAGCTCGCGCGTCACTCCCAACAATCGCTTCGCGTATTTCTCTCGATCTTCTTTACTCTCCTTCAAACTCTTCTCCAATCCATTCTTATCATTCATCATATCATTCAATCGTTTCTCCAGTTCTTCTTTCGATTGCTTCAATCCCATCAATTCTCTTTCTTTTACAGACAATGATTCGTTCAATTCCACCAATCGCTTCGAATCTGCATTCTTTCCTGACTTCATTTCTTCTTTCAGTCCATTCAATTCCTTCTCCTTCACAGACAATTCGTTCTTCAAATCGTTCATCTCCTTCTCCAATGACTTCTTCGACTCACGCAGCGCTTCCAAATCGTTCTCCTTCTCACCGAGCGACGCTCCCAAATTATCGTAATCCTCCTCCATCTCACTCATCTCCTTCTTCAACTTCTCCAATTCCTCCACCTTCGCCTTCAGCTCCGTCTCCTTTGCGCTCAACGCAGACTTCAGCGCCAACACTTCGCCCTTCTCCTCCGTCGCCGTCTTCGCAGAAGCGTCATTCTTCATCTTCTCCAGCTCCTCTCTCAGCTGCTCTACCTCGCTCTCCTTCACAGCGAGGCTGTTGATCAGATCCTCGCTCTCCTTCTCCAGCGCCGAACGCTCCTCCTCCAGCGATTTCATCGCCTCCGCCTTCGTAGCCACCTCCTTCTCCAAACTCACCTGCTTCTGAGCGGCTTCTGCAACGCGAGCTGCAGCCTGCTTCAGCTTCGACTCGAAGTCGTCTCTCTCCTTCTTCGCATCGATCACGCGCTTCGCGTACTCCTGACGCGACTCCTTCTCCTTCTCGTACTTCGCTGTCACCTCCACCAGATTCTTCTCCGCCGTCTGACGGGTGGTTTCGGCTTCGGAGCCAGCCTTCTTCGCCACCTCCAGATCCTGCTTCAGCGCCTTGTTGGACTGCTTCAACTTCTCGCACTCGCTGGCGCTCGCAGCCAGTTGCTCTTCCACCGCCTTCTTCTTCGTCGCCATCTCCTCCGCCTTGTCCTTGGCGTTCGCAACCTCGCAATCCTTGCCCGCGAGGAGAGCGACGAGATCGCGCTCCTTGCGCTCGCCCTCCTCCTTGGCTGCGCTCAGCGCCGCCTCCGTCGCCTTGTGATCGGTGACTTCCTTCTTTAGAGACTCCTCCAGACTGCTCAGCTTCGTCTCCGATTCCTTGGTCATCGCAGTCAGAGACGCCACCGTCGTCTCCAGCTCCTTCACCTGACGATTTGCGTCGATCACACGCTTCGCGTACTCCTGACGCGACTCCTTCTCCTTCTTCAGGCTCTCCTCCACCTCCTTCAACGCAGCCTCTGTTTGCTCCTTTTCCTTCTTCACGCGCGCCATCTCCTTTTCGGTTGCCTCTTTCGCCTCCTTCGCCACCTGAAGCTCCTCCTCCACGCTCTTCACCTTCTTCTTCATGTCTTCCAACACGCCCTCCACACGTTCCTTCTCCTCCTTCAGCGAATCGTACTCGCTCTGCGCAGTCGCCAGCGATGCCGCCAGCTCCTCGCTCTCGTTCTCCGCCTCCTCCTTCACCTTCTCCAGCTCCGAGCTCAGCGCGGCGTTCTGCTGCTCCACACCGACACGCGTCGATCGCTCCTTGCGCGTCTCCTCGCGCGCCTTCGTCAGCGCTTCGCGCAACTCGTTCACCTCCACGTCCTTCTCCGCCAGCTGCGAGGACAGCTCCGCGTGGTCCGCCTCCATCTCCTCGATGGTTTCCTTGGAGATCTCCAGCTCGTGCTCCAGCGACGCCTTCAGAGTCGCCAGCGACGTCGCCGCCTCCTCCTTCGCCGCAGACAGAAGACGTGTGGTATCTTCCAGCGACTTCTTGGTCTCCTCCAGCTGCTTCTTCGACTGCGCGACCTCCTTCTCCTTCTCCTCCAGCTCCGTCTGCATCACCTCCTGCAGCGTCACATAGTGGTTCTTCTCCTCCTTCAGCGCATCCTCCAGACGCAGACGGTACTTCTCAACGTCCTCCGCCGTTCCGTCGTGCGACATCTCCAGAAGCGAGACGGGCTTGTGCGAAGCCTCCTTCGCCGCCGCCACGGGCTGCGAAGCCAGCACGCCGCACGTGCGGATCGTCTCCATCAGCGACTGGTTCAGCGACTCCACGCGCGAGAGGAGAAGCTGTCCCTGGGTGGTAGGCGTGGGCTTCATCGCCTGCATGCTGATCTGCGCGCCCAAACTGCGAGCGAACGAGGACTCCTTCTCCTTCGCCACCTGCAGCTGCTGTTCCAGGTTCTTCACCGACTTGTTCGCCTCCGCCAGGGCCGTCTCGCTCGACGCCAGCTTCTCCTGCAGCTGAGCGGACTCGGCGTCCTTGGACTGGAGCGACGTCGATAGCGCGCTCGTCTTCCGAAGGAACGACGCCTTCGATTCCGCCAGCTCAGTTTCCTTCGATGCCAAACGAGACTTCAAATCGTTCATCTCCTTCTCCAACGATTCCTTCGATCCGCGAAGAGACTCCAACTCATTCTCCTTCTCGCCCAACGAAGCACTCAACTGGTTGGAATCCTCCTCCATCTCATCCAACTCCTTCTCCAGAGACTCCTTCGACTTGCGCAGCTGCGCCAGCTCCTTCTCCTTCGCATTCAGAGAAGCCTTCAGTCCAGCCACCTCCTTCTCCAGAGACTCCTTCACCGAAGTAAGCTCCTTGGACTTCGTGTCCAGCGACTGCGTCTCGCCAACCAGCTTCTGCTCAGCGGAGGCGAGCGAGGTTTCCTTCTCCTTGAGCGTCTTCGCCAGCTCCTCGTTCTTCTTCGCCAGCTCCTCCATCTGCTTGCTCACCGCCTGCTTCTCCTGCTCCAGCTGCGCAAAATCTCTTCGCGCCTTCTCGAGAGCCTTCTTGTCCGCCGCAGCGGCAGCAGCCGTCGTCGCCATCTCCTTCTCTTTCGACGCGTAACGAGACTTCAGGTCGGACATCTCGTCGCTCAACAGCTTCAACTCGTTGCGGTCCTTGTTCCGTTGATTCTTGCTCGACTCCAGCTCACTGTCCAACTTGCTCTTCTCCTCTTTCAGCTGACTCAGCTCGCGCGTCACTCCCAACAATCGCTTCGCGTATTTCTCTCGATCTTCTTTACTCTCCTTCAAACTCTTCTCCAATCCATTCTTATCATTCATCATATCATTCAATCGTTTCTCCAGTTCTTCTTTCGATTGCTTCAATCCCATCAATTCTCTTTCTTTTACAGACAATGATTCGTTCAATTCCACCAATCGCTTCGAATCTGCATTCTTTCCTGACTTCATTTCTTCTTTCAGTCCATTCAATTCCTTCTCCTTCACAGACAATTCGTTCTTCAAATCGTTCATCTCCTTCTCCAATGACTTCTTCGACTCACGCAGCGCTTCCAAATCGTTCTCCTTCTCACCGAGCGACGCTCCCAAATTATCGTAATCCTCCTCCATCTCACTCATCTCCTTCTTCAACTTCTCCAATTCCTCCACCTTCGCCTTCAGCTCCGTTGTCAGCTTCTCCATTCTTCCGTGTGCCTCCTCCAGCGCCTCTGCCGTCTTCTCCGCCTCCGCCGACTCTCCCGTCAGCTTCTCCACGCTGCTCCGCAGCGCCGCAAGCTCCTCGTTTCTCCCAGCGGCCTCCTTGGCGTCCTCCGCCACACGCTCCGAGAACTCCTTCTGCACCTTCGTCAGATCCGCCTGCACCGCTGCCAGCTCCTGTTCCTTCGCCGCCATCGCTGCCTGGTGGCTCTCCTGCGTCTTCTTCTCCCTCTCCTCCACTTCCGTCAGCGTCGTCTCCAGCTCCTTCACGCGACGCGCCGACGCAATCGCGCGCTTCGCGTACTCCTGACGCGACTTCTTCTCCTTCTTCAGGTTCTCCTCCGCCTCCTTCAATGCAGCTTCTGTTTTCTTCTTCGCCTCCTTCACACTCGCCATCTCCTTCTCGGTTGCCTCTTTCGCCTCCTTCGCCACCTGAAGTTCCTCCTCCAGCTTCTTCTTCTCCTTGAGCGCCTCCTCCTTCGCACTCTGCTGCTCCGCACTCTTGCTCGCCTCCGCTGTCGCCTGTATAGCCGTCGCAAGCGCCTGCTCCTTCTCCTGGAGCGTCTTCGTCAGCTGCTCAATCGTCTCGTCGTATTCCGCCGCCTTCGCCACCAGTGTCGTGTAGTCCCCTTCTAGCGCGTCGTAGTCCTCCTGCAGCGCATCCTTCTCCTTCTTCTCACTCTCCAGCTGTGTCCTCAGAGCGTCCATTTCCTTCTTGTCCGAAAGGAGCTTCGACTTGGTGTCATCAATTTCCTTGCGCAGCATCGTCACAAGCACAGTGTGGCGCTCGTCCGAGTCCTTCGGAAGAGAAGCTTCTCCAGGAACCAGCACGGTCCAGGGGTTTCGATTGTATCTTCTTGGAACTCTTCGCCAACAACCTACTTGTTCTTCAGCATGCGGTACAGCGCTTCCTCTCTTCCCTTATACTTGGCGAGAATACTGTCCACCTACGACTCACATCAGAGACGCTATTTAACCTTTTCAACGTTATCGGGTTTCACCTCCGAATAGAATTTGACTAACTCATCCTTCATCGTAGGAGTCACAAACGACTCGAGCTCTCTATAAATGATCGAGCAGCCAGAGTCGTCAGGTACAATTGCGAAGCATCGGATGACATCGAAGAGTGTTAACAAACGACTATTCAAACGGTTAGATTGAAACAGAGCACAGACACGTCGACATACACCTGCACGATCCCTACTCTAGATTATCAAACAATCCACTCTAGGATTTGCCGTTTTCTGCTTTCTTGTGTCATCACCCAAAACGGGAATTTGGTGATAATGGCGCCAATGCAAAACACGGCTAACATAGAGTAGTTTCGTTCATCGTGCATGACCATGCTTCGTGTCCTGTTCCTTATAAGTCTTGTCGTGTCGCAGAGTCGGCTTGGATCAGGTGTGTAATGGCCAGGTGTAGTTTCGAGCAGTAATGGTATCCAGAGGGGTGAAGACATCCAGGTGAGTTGAAAACGAGGGTGCTTAAGTGTAGTCGTCGACTCTTTTCCAATCAGAAAAGAGTGAGGAGCAGTTCGATCGTATGAACGATGGCAGAATTGACTCTGTGAACGAAAATCCGGATCGAGTTCATCCAAGTACCATTGCATGGGATTCGTTTCCTAGATCAAGATTCAGCTGTTTTGTCGCAGGTAGGATCATCAGTGAATGATTCCGGTGCTACCACACGCCCGTATACCATCGTGAACCCTTCGCAGAATCAGCTAAAGACCACGTGGACCAGTCTATCGAATGAGGAGAAGGAGGCGTACCTCCCGTCAGTTCCGCGAGCTGAAAAGACTTCGGAGTGGGAGAAGATGCAGGAGAGGAAGACAATGAAATTCATCCATTCCTATCGCTCGTATAACCTGAAAAAGGGGCACGCTCCGGATGACGCCTCTCCTCCCGATGATGCGTTTTTGAAGCGAGGTTACCGGTTAGTCCTTCCCAAGCTGGATGAGCTGCCGTTGACAGAAAAACCGTAGGGGTTGTGGAGCTCAGTGAATCGCAGGGAATCCAATTTACTGCATAAGGAACTATGGAGTGAGAAGGAGAAGGAGAATGAGACTAAAGTGTCTGAGGCAAAGGAGAAGGAGACTAAAGTGTCTGAGGCAAATGAGAAGGAGACTAAAGTGTCTGAGGCAAATGAGAAGGAAGTGACTAAGAGTGAAGCTCCTGTTGATAAGGATGAAGTAACGTGGAGAATGAGGGAATCCAATACGGAGGAAGCCAGAGAGTCGCTCGTCCCGACGAAATCATTGGGTGGCAGGTATGGACTGGTCGCTTTCTGTGTCATTGTTCTCCTCTTCGTATTATGGTCTGGAAGGAGGCGGAGTTTAATGAATAGGTTGTGTTGTCGTCACAGAGAAAGTGAAGAGAGCGATCTGGAAGAAGTGCAGCCTCTTCGGAAGAACGAGAATAAGGGCGAAGATGTCTATGCGATTTCATCCCTGTACAAGAAGAGAAAAACGATCACATGCAAGTACTGTGGGAACAGGGAGGAACGGTGAGGTGTAGGCGGTTTTGTGAACAGTGGTAACGCAGTCAACTGTTTTAAATGCAATGGTGTAATAGGTGAGCCTGTAATTTGATATTGTTTGTTTGTATTGCCCACTCTGTGATTGTCATAACTGTTATTCACAATACGTCACTATTTGATGATTCGCTCTCGTTTTCTGGTGGGCACAGCTTTCCGGCCCTGCCGTCGAACCGTTTCCACAGCGCGCGTCCGGTTTGCTCCCAGTCCAACCGGCTTCATGCATCTCGGAGGCCTGCGAATGGCGATTATCAACTATCTGATGGCCCGAAAGAACGGCGGTTCCTTCATTCTGCGTATCGAGGACACGGATCGGAATCGGTTGGTTCCCGGATCCGCGGAGAACATCATCGACACGCTGGAACAGTTTGGACTGCGGCCCGATGAAGGTTTGCGAGGCGGAGAATGCTCATCGATAGGTCCAACCCAGGGCGGAGCCTATGGTCCCTACGTCCAATCGCAGCGACTCGGCCTGTACCGCAGACATGCGGAGCAACTGGTTCAAGTGAGATTGGGGGCTGACTGTGATGCTAGTCGGGAGCGGCGTACTACTGTTTCTGTCCAGAACACGGTCCACAAGAAGGTCCAAAGCACATGGGATGCTCCTGCCGAGCGCTCTCTCCAGCAGTGGCTGCGGAGCGCGTGAAAGCGGGAGAGCGTCACGTGATTCGACTCCGCATGGAGCCCATTCCCTACACGCTCGAAGATTCGCTCCGCGGCACCATCCAGATCGCCGGTAACGCTGTCGACGATCCAGTGCTGCTGAAAAGTGACGGGTTCCCCACCTACCATCTTGCATCGGTCGTGGACGACCACTGCATGCAGATCTCGACGGTGATTCGCGGAGAAGAGTGGATTTCCTCCTCGCCGAAGCACATCGCACTCTACAAGGCATTCCACTGGGAAATTCCCGCCTTCATGCATCTTCCGCTGATCCTCAGCGAGAAGAAGACCAAAATCTCCAAGCGGAACGGGGGCTTCGACATTGCCACGAAGCTACGCGAGGGGTATCTTCCCTCAGCGCTCCTTAATTACATGTACTACCTGGGTCTGAAGCGCGGAAACGACGCGGAACAGACGGACACAGGCATCTTCTTCGATCTCCCGAGAATGGTGGCGGACGTGGGTTTGTTTCTCCGTGTTGATGGTAGTTCGACCTGTCGAAGCTGAGCTGCGCACCCATCTGCGTGAACGAGTCGCTGCTGTGTCACATCAACCAGCGCCACATCCAGCACTTCGCTCTTGAGCGCGGAAAGCTGCTGGGCTCCTCGGACCTCGTTCGGAGCATCGAGGAGTTTGCGGCAAACGAGGGACAGACGCTTCCCGATTCCATCGCCTGGGATGCGTTTTTCCACTACGCGGGAGTAGGCGTGGGGCGGAGTGATCGATCAGACGCGACTGCAGACGCTGCGCGACGCGTCGCAGCTGCTGCAACAACTCTACGCTCCGACGATTCCCTCCTTCGCGGCGACGTCGGCGTGCGTGGCGCTGAAGAAAGGGTCGCTGGGACCTTGCGTCACGGAAACGCGGCGACGACTGGAGACGTTGGGTGCCTTCTCGAAGGAGGAGATCAATGGAGTGCTGATACAGGAGGGGGAGAAGTGGAAGTCGGACCGCAGGAAGATAATGAACGCTCTGCGGATCGCGCTGACGGGTTCCAACAGGGGATTCGTAGGAGTTGATGGGTAGTGTGAGTGCAGGGATTGAGCGAGATGATGGAGCTGATCGGAAAAGACGCCTGCGTGCAGCGGATCGAGGCGCTGGAGAAGTGGTTGGAGTGAGGTTCGTTTAGTGATTGTTTGTTGATGAGTCTCTCGGATGAGGACGAGTTTCTCCCCTCCTTTTTGATGTCGAAGCGGTCGTTCCGGGAGGACTCTGTTTCGGAAGAAGCCGTCTCGCCGCTCGAATCCCGAAAGTATGTGGTCGAAGAGGTCGCAGAACCGGTAATCGTTTCGGAGGAGTCCCACCCGTTTGTATGTGGTGCCGATGGTTGCGAGGAGATGTTCACGTCGGAGGAGCGGTACCAGTCGCACTACGAGCAGTGCCACATGCGCGTGTGCTCCGTTTGCGGTCGGTCCTTCTACACCTACCGTTTTTTGAATCTGCACGTGATGGAGCGTCACGACGCCTACTTTAAGTTGCTGTGTGCGAAGCAGCCCATGTACGAGTGTTTGGTGGGGACATGTCACCGACGCTTCCAATCGGTCGAAGAACGACGCAACCACCTTCTTCAGTTCCACGAGATTCCACCGGATAGCGCTCTCTTGAAAGCGCTCGATGGGACGGAACGGTCATCTGCAAAGCAGCTAGAATTGTCTCCATGATTGTATCATTCTATTTTTCAATGACAACTGCGCCATCTCCAAGAGAGCAGCAACTCTCCTCGTCGATCTCGGAACGGAATTCCTCTATTCTAGAGATACGAACCGTCACACTTGTTTCTTGAACACTCTTTCTTTCCATGTTGGGTCGAATCAGCCGTCAGTCGTTCCAGTTCCTCCTGCCGAGACATCCCATCTGTCGCTTTGCAGGAACCATGGCTGTGAAGGGTACATCGAGCTCGTTCCTCGTGTCTCCTAGATATTCCAGTCGTGTATGAGCCCAAAGACGTGGAGTCGAGGTGGATAACGTACTGGGAGAAGCATGTGAATCTGCGTCCCCATCCGGAGTCCGATAAGGAGTTTTCAATGGTACTTCTCTCAGATTACCCTAACTTGACAGATCCTTCCGCCTCCGAACGTGACGGGCCAGTTGCACTTGGGTCACGCTCTGACCGTGGCCTTGGAAGACTCCATCATTCGGTACCATCGAATGAAGGACGAGAATGTGAATTGGGTTCCTGGAACGGACCACGCGGGAATTGCGACCCAAGCGCTCTTCGATAGGGAGTTGCAGCGTAGCGGCGAGCGCAAGGAGGACATTGGTCGTGAGATGTATGTGGACATGGTAGGGGAAGAGCGAGATCGTTCAGCGTAGTTGGCGGAGTGGAGCGAGAAGCACCGCGACCGCATTCGCGAGCAGTTGCACTCGATGGGTGGTTTGCTGAATTGGTCGGAGGAAGTGAGCGTTCTCCACCGCATCCATCCTAGTACTACACGCTGGACGCGAAACGCCGCGCGGGAGTGACGGAGGCATTCGTAGACCTGTTTCGCCGCGGACTCATTTACCGCGGGGAAAAGATGCTTCACTACTGTCCGACGCTGCAGTCGGTGGTGAGCGACGTGGAGGTGGACTGGCAGGACATCTCCCGCCGACAGAAACTCCCCCTGCCCTCAGGGCAGTCGGTGGAGGTGGGGGTGATTTACGACATCAAATACCCCCTGGTGGGTCACGAGGACGAAATTTCCCACGATTTCGTCCGCGTATCCACGACGCGTCCCGAGACGATTTTCGGCGACGTGGCGGTTGCGGTGAATAGTCATGATTCCCACCACATGGTAGTTTTTTCTACCTCGGTTGACCCAGCGGTTCCTGCCGGGACAGGTGCGAAACCCCCTCACAGGTCGTCCGTTGCCCCTCCTCGTTGACGATACACTCGTACACATGGATGAAACTCCCGCCAATGCGGTGAAGGTAACGCCCCGACATGATTTCGACGACTATCTGTTCGGTCAACGTCATCATGTTGATGGTCCCGCGGTTATCGATCTTCAAGGTCGAATGACCTCCGTCTGCGGGCGTTACGCCGGAGAAGACCGTTTCGTCGCTCGGAGAGAGACGGTGGAGGAGTTACGTCGAAAGGGGTTGTAAGGCTTGGAGGGGCGTTTCATCGAGATTATTGGGCATTCGAGAACATTCCATGCGGATTCCGCTGTGTCAGCGGTCGGGGGATGTGTTGGAGCCGGTTCTGCGTTCGCAGGTGGGGCAACCCAGGGGGTACCAAGTAGTGGTTTTTCCGCACGGAGGAGGTGTCGCGGGAAGTGTTGGGGCACTTCGAGCGTCATCCGATGGTTCCCGCGGGGGAGTTGGTGCATCTGCGTCAGTATCTGGAATCCCCGCGGGACTGGTGTTTGTCGCGTCAGTTGTGGTGGGGCCACCAGGTGCCGGCGTATCGGTTGATCGTAACGGCTCCGGGTGTGAAGCCGGTGGCGAATGGTGATGAGAACACGATGTGTGATGAGAACACGGTGAATCACACGACCATTACCAATTCTATCAACAACACGGTTATTCCTAGTCCTATCAATAACACGACCATCCATGATAACACGATGAATCCCATTACTAACCCTAACAACCCTAATCCCATCAATAACCCTAATCCCATCAATAACCCTAACAACCCTAATCCCATCAATAACCCTAACAACCCTAATCCCATCAATAACCCTAATCCCATCAATAACCCTAACAACCCTAATCCCATCAACAATCCCATCAATAACCCTAACAACCCTAATCCCATCAACAATCCCATCAATAACCCTAACCCCATCAACAACCCTAATCCTATCAACAATCCCATCAACAACCCTAATCCCATCACCAACCCTAACAACCCTAACCCCATCACCAACCCCCTCACCCTGCACTGCACCTCCTCCGACGGCACGTGGATCGTGGCCGCCTCCGCATCGCAAGCCCGCGCCTACGCCACCTCCCGCCTCCACTGCCCCCCCGGCACCTTCCGCCTGCAGCGCGACCCCGACGTGCTCGACACCTGGTTCTCCTCCGGCCTCCTCCCCCGCCTCGCCGCCCCGCGGGAACCCCTCGCTCTCATGGAGACCGGCGCCGACATCCTCTTCTTCTGGGTCACTCGCATGGCCTGGCTCGCAGCCGCCGACCGGCGAAACGCCCCCTTCGTCGACGTGCTGCTTCATCCCATGGTCCTCGATCCCGCGGGGAAAAAGATGTCCAAAAGCAAGGGGAATGTCATCGACCCGCTCGCCGTGATCCGCGGGGAATCCCTCCAACAGCTCGAAACTGCCATCACCTCCAGAAAAGAACTTTCCAAACGCGAGGTCGAAACCTCTCTCGCGGGAATGCGCAAATTGTTCCCCGCGGGGATCCGCGCCTACGGGAATGACGTGCTGCGGCTGGCGCTGGTGAGCGAGGCGGGAAGAACCGCGGGAATCAAGATGGGTCCCGTGAAACTGGAACACGGGCGTTACGTCGCCAACAAACTGTGGAATTTGTTCCGATTTTTCCACAACTACGCGCAGGACGAGTCGCGGGAAATCGTCCCGAAGGAGGGAGTTTCACCGGTGGACCGTTACATGACAAATAAGGGGGAAAGTGTGGCGCGGGAAGAATCGCGGTTTTTCGAGGAGTTTGAGATTTCCCGCGCGTGCGAGACGGCGGTGAATCATCTGCTGCACGACATCTGCGACTTGTGGGATAACCGCGGGGATGTGAGGTAGCTATGCGGAGTACGCGAAGCCGTCGCTGAAGAGTTCCGCGGGGGAGGAGCGATACGATACGCTGTGTGTGTTTGCGCTGGTGCTGGAGCGGGCGTTATGTCAGTTACACCCGTTTCTGCCGTTCGAGACGGAGGAGATTCATCGGCTGCTGGCGGCGGATTTGAGGCATGGTGGGAGAGAGGAGAGGGAATGAGGTGTAGAGAGGGTGCGGGGAGAGGAGAGGATAATGGATATTGAGACTATAGAGGAGATGGAGGGTGATGAGACCATGAAGGGTATCACACACTATAAGGGTGATAAGATAATAGACTCCTTAAAGGACAATAAGACTATGAAGGGTAAGGAGAGGATAACAGATCATGAGACCATAGACTCCTCCAAGCCTATGAGTATGCAGAGTATCACACACACGAAGGATAATAATACCATAGACTCCTCCAAGCCTATGAGTATGCAGAGTATCACACACACGAAGGATAATAATACCATAGACTCCTCCAAGCCTATGAGTATGCAGAGTATCACACACACGAAGGATAATAATACCATAGACTCCTCCAAGCCTATGAGTATGCAGAGTATCACACACACGAAGGATAATAATACCATAGACTCCTCCAAGCCTATGAGTATGCAGAGTATCACACACACGAAGGATAATAATACCATAGACTCCTCCAAGCCTATGAGTATGCAGAGTATCACACACACGAAGGATAATAATACCATAGACTCCTCCAAGCCTATGAGTATGCAGAGTATCACACACACGAAGGATAATAATACCATAGACTCCTCCAAGCCTACTCAGACCATGACAGGTAATGAACAATACCAGATGATGATACACTAGACTCCCTCCCGAACAATACCGCCAGTCTCCTCGACTCCCGCTACTTCACCGCGGGACCCCTCCGCCAACCCGCCGTCGACCAAACGCTCATCGACCAGGTGGAGTTACACCGCACCCTCATCCGCGACGTGCGTGCGTTGCGCCAACTCTGTGGCGCAATCGGCGATGGCGCAACGCTCGACCACTGCGTCCTCGTTTCCCCCGCGGATAAAACGCCCGCCGCCCCCATGCTCGAACTTGTCCAGCGACTCACGCGGCTCCGTGTTACCACCAGCGAAACGGTCGATGAAACGTCCCAGATTCACGTGCCGTCGCATGTGCCGGGCGTTTCGGTCATGTTCCCCATTCCCGAAGGGAGAAAGGGAGGCGTCATGAAAAACATCCAGGATAACGTGCGCGGGCTCCAGAAGAAGCTTGCGATGAGCGAGAAGAAGCTTGCTTCCATCGAGCGCAATCTCGCTAATCCCATGTTCATGCAGCGAGCCAGTCCCGAGGTACGCGAGAGGGAGAAAAACGACCGGGAAACCGTCCGCGAGAACTGCGACGTCCTCCGAAAGAACGTCGCCGAGCTTTTGGAGATCATTCGGGAGAACGCCTCCTCTGTTTGTTTCAGCAAATTCCCGCGAGTAACGGGTCACGCTCACTTTCCTGCATTGAAGGGAAACAAATTGGTTTGCTGTTATGCTATCGACATTCCTTAAACGGTCAGGTCCGTCCTTCAGGTCGTCCCTGCGTCGATTGCCGGGACGAGGAAGCATAGTGGCAAGTGGAATGGTCACTGTCCCGGGAGTGCAACTGGAAAACGTGAGACGGTTTCTGTCAACTCCATCGGAATCGATGCAACCAACAAACGCCGCAATTCTCCCCAGAAGAGAGACGACGAAGTTGCAGAAGAGCAAGGCGAAGGCGAGCGGAAAGCCCGATTACAGTCCCCTCCCCGTTCTGTCGAAGAAGGACGTAATGAAAATCACGTCGACGGAGGTGGGAAGCGAGGACCTGCAGATCAGCGAGCGCGACCTGGTGGAGATCGATTCCTTCTCGCGCCAACTGTACGATATGGTGATGACACCATTTTCGGAGGAGACGCTGGTGGATCTGAAGAGCAAAAACGTGGACAAGCTGCTGAACAAGGTGCGGGACACGCTCCATGTGGAGAACGTCCCAGCGACGGTCAAGGCGATGCGCGTGCTGTCCGCGCAGGACCGCGTGGACGATGCGCTCTTCCTGTGGGGGGTTCTGCAGCAGAACCCGAAGCAGTGTACGCTGTTTGCATGGACAGCGTACTTGACGGTGCTAAGCACCCACGGTCGCGCGATGGAGGCGCGCGATGCCATCAAGGAGATGGTTCTATCGGGCGTGCAGCCAGACAGCTACGTGTACGGCACGGTGGTGAACGGTCTGGTGCGAGAGCGCCGATTGGAGGATGCGTACGCAGTATCGCGTTCGATGCTGCAGAGTGGTCTGCGGCCGAACAACGTAGTGGTTTCCTCGCTCCTATACGGTTGCATCGCGACCCGACAGCTGCATCGCGCCGATGAGACGTTCGACCTGCTGCGGAACTACATCGAGGAGCCGGACACGATCACACTCTCACTAATGATCAAAGTGAGCGAGCTGGAGCACCGCACGGAGCGGGCGATGGCGCTCTTCGACTCGCTGGCGGTTCACCAGCAGTCGCCCACACAAGGCACCTTCCACGCGGTCATGCACGCTTGCGCCCGATCCCCGCGCTACGACATACTCGCCTTCCACTACTTCCGGCAGATGGTGGCCGCGGGGATCCAGCCCTCTCTGCAGAGCTACCACATTCTCCTCGACGCCTGCGCGCGACACGGAGACTTCGCACGTGCCGATGAAACGCTCCGGGAGTTACAGACCCAGGGGTTGCATCCCAACCAGCGCACATTTTCCCTCCTTCTCCGCGTACTCGCCGCTGCCGCCGAAATGGGCGTTTCCTACCCCGAACACCCCGCGGGGAACCGGAGATTCACCCGCGAAGAGTGGAAACGGTGGAACCAGGGGGTTCCCGCGGGGAAGGAAAAGACGCGATTGGAGTATGTGCGGGAGTTACGGCGGAAACCCGCGGAGGACGGACTGCCTGAAACGCCCGTCGAGGAGACGGAGGAAACTCCCGCAGAACCGCGGTTGGCGGGAGAGTTGGAGGGAATGGCGGCACGTGCGGAATCGCGGGAAAAAGAGGAGGTGGCGGCGTTGAAGGCGGCGGCGACCTCTCTCCCCGCGGGGAAACTGAAGGGTCGAAGCGAGGGAGTTTCATTGGCGGAGTTGGAAGAGTCGCTTCATCCCCGCGAGGAAACGCCCTCGCTGGCGATGCAGCTGCGCGCCGCTGCTGAAACCGTCGTGCGGGAGCGATATGCGCCAATTGCGCCAGTGGCGCAAAATTCATCGCAAGTTGCGCCATTGGCGCAAGGCACGCGGGAGTCGTCGCTGGCGCAGCTGGAGCAGCTGGAGCAGTCGACGCGTTCTGCGGCACTGGCGCAATACGCGGCGCAAGGCGGGGACGTGTCGCAAGTGGACTACAGTTCCCCGCGGTGGCGCGCGAGCGTGGCGGCGGCGGCGTCGCAACCGGCGCTTCGGCAGGCGCTGGAGGGAGCGTTGCGCCAAAAGTTCGGCATTGCGGCACTGATGGGCGCAGAGCTGGTGGCGCAGAAGGAGCGTGCGGACGGTGCGCTGCGGGAGGAGCTGGCGTTTCTGGAGGGCTGTGCGGGTTCTGCGGCGACGGCGCTGCGTGTGGCGCGTGGCGTGAGTGAAGAGAAGCTGAAGCCGTACGAGCAGCTGGCGGCGGCGGAGCCGAGCATGGTGTATCGTCGCGTAGTTTATCATCCTCTCATCTAACCATAGGCTTCTCCGACGCAGCTGACGCCGCCGAGCCGCGTGCGGGACCTGGAGGAGTACTGCGAGCGGCTGCGGCTGGGAGACCTGACGGTGCCGCCGCTGCAGCCCTGGCTGTTGCGAGAGGGCGAGAAGGCCTGGGAGCGCGCGCTGGCGGCGACGGGGGGTCATCCGGGCCGCGGGGAGCTGAACGACCATCTGCAGCTGTACGCGAGCGCCTGCTGTCTCCAGCGTGCGAGAGAGGCCTTCGGGCTGTTTGAGGTGTTTGTTTCTGCCTATGTTCACTCTAGCGCTATCATGTGACGCCGGACGCGTATTCGTACCACACGCTGGTGCGGATGTACGCGCGGACGAAACGGCTGGGGGAGGCGGGGCGCGTGATGCGGGAGATGCAGGAGAAGGGTCTCACGCCGGCGCCGGAGAGCTACGGCGAGATGCTGATCGGACTCGCGCGCGTGGGCGACGTGGATCGCGCACTGGCGGTGATGACGGACATCAAGCGGCGGGGGCTGCCGCTGCCGAAGGAGCGGTATCTGCGGCCGCTGCGCATGCGGCTGAAGGTGGGGGAGACGAGAGAGGTACAGTGTAGAAGCTGGGGCTGAGCGATCATCCGTCGATGCCGGAGGACAAGGAGGCGGCGTGGAAGAAGCAGTTCAAGGAGTCGGTAAGGAAAGACGGGCGGCGGAGCAATTCGGTGGTGCAGCAGGCGGCTAGTATGGTTTAGAGGGTGTTTGTTGTGGAGATGATTATTGGAATGGATTGGTTTATATGGATTGGATAGAGTGAGGAATAAGAAGTGAACACTATGAATTGAATAGGAATAACCGAATAACAACAATAATCCAACAATGACTCGAAAACAAACACATCCAATCATTCCCATCACAAACGCATTCTCTCGATGCCGCGATTGCTACCCATAACTACCTTCCACCAACACCACTATTCCTTGTTTCCAAAGACAGCGAAGAGGGCGAAGACGAGCACACAGAGCGATATCACGATCACCTTTCCCGGCCAGTAGAGTCCTCTGCTCATGGCGAAGCTGCGTGTGAGCAGTGCGCCGGACCTACTTGAGCGACATGAAGGGCACCATTCCTCCGGTGACACCCGTGCTGGACTGCAGGAGAGCGAGCGCGAAGAGCACGAGGTGGAGGAAGAAGATGAGTCCGAAGGAGAGCGCGGTGACGTTGGGGACGAGCAGCAGGAGCATGATGTCCTGCAATCCGTAGAGGCAGAAGAAGACGGAGTGCGAGAGGAAGTCGCGGTCACCGCAGCCGACGCCGTTGAGGAAGAGCAGTTCCATGAGCGCTCCCTGCGCGACGGCGAGCAGCAGGTAGTAGACGAAGTAGGTGACGCGGTAGGCGTTGGTATGGTGCGAGGGGTCCACGCGGTTATAGTAGCGGTAGATGGCGGGGTTGTTAAGCAGCTGCTCGTCGGGAAACACGCGCTTGAGAACCAGCGCCGCGATGGGGAGCTGTGTGAGAGAGGGCGAAAAAGGCGACGAAAATGGCGATGGAGTAGTAGGTGAGATAGTAGCTGTTGAACTGCGAGGAGCCGGAGAAGAGCGAGTAGAAGCTGTATCTGCGGTGAATCTCCCTGGAAACGCCCACACGCACTGGCAGCTGCAGAGAACGACGCTTTTGTAGAGCGAATAGAAGGTGATCGTCCAGCTGCGACTGTAGTTCTGCACGCCGTGCACACACAGCAGGCGTTTCAGCAGCCGGTACTCGCCGATGACGAAGTCGGCGGCACGTGCCGCCTGTTTTCCCTCCTTTCCGAGGAGTCCCACGCCGATGGAGGCGTTTTGGATCATCGAAACGTCGTTGCCGCCGTCGCCGACCGCCAAAACGGTCTGTTTCGTGGTGTTTTTCAGGCAGAGCGTGATGTCGCTCTAGGTGGGAGTTTCGGCGCGGAGAAACCTTCTGTTTGGGAGTGACGCGGCAGCAGATGGCGCCCTTGAAGCGCGCGGTATCGGCGAAAAAGGCGGCTTGTTTGGGAATGGCGGCGATGGTGGCGCCGGTGAGGATGAGAAGCGTGCGCGCGGCTTCTTCGTCCGAGAAGGCGGCGAGGGAGGAGGGAGTGATGGTGGGAATGCTGTCTTTGTCGGTGATGTCTGTGGATGAGGATTTGGTGTTGGGCGTGGTGATAATACCCTTATTGTGAGAATCCTGATCATCCGTGTTCATAGGACCATTGTTGTTATTATCTTGATGACCATTGTTGTTATCATCATTGTTATCATTGTTATCATCATTGTTATCATCATTGTTATCATCATTGTTATCATCACCATAACCATCCTTATAACCATCACCCTTATGACCATTGTTATTATAACCATTGTTATCATCACCATGACCCTCCTCATCCCCTCTACTCCTCACCCTCACACCCCTCACTCACCTCACCTCCACCCTCCGCAGCCAGTCGCCCTCGCCCAGCAGCCCGCACGCGCGACACACGTTCACCGCCGTCATCACCTGGTCCCCCGTCACCAGCCACTGCCGAATCCCGCACGCGCTGAAGAACTGGCTCTCAACCCTCCGATGAAACGCACCTGTATCGTCTCCGCAACCTCTTCCTGCAGACAGTCCTCGATCCCACTCACGCCAAGAACCGAATATTCCCGCTCCACCTCCGACGTACTACGTCACCACTCCCCGCGGGAATTACACGGTCGCGATGCGCTCCTCCCGCAATTCCAGACTGATCTCCGCGGAATGCAGCTTCGCCTTCAGTTCCCGCCATTCCGCCTCCTCCAGACGACGAAACGCCAGCACCAGCGTACGCAGTCTAGTTGACATCCCCGCGGGAATCCGACCCTTTTCCCGCCATCACGTCATGCGCCTGCTTCGCCGCCGCCACATTCTCCGCATCGACGCACCGCGGGAATATCGCATCGTCCGCACCCTGGATGAAACGCCCCTCCCAGACCGACCTTCGCAAAGACGACGATTTCCCCCGCGGGAGACCGCGCCACCACCGCCATTCGCTTGCGTTCGCTGGAGAACGGCAAAACCGTTTCAAGCGACCAAGTCTCCTCTCCCGCGGGGAGTCGCATGCGGATGAAACGGTCGTCACGACCGAGCAGCAAGCTGCCGAAGGATGAAACGCCCGCGAGGAGCGCGGCTTCGTCGGGATTGTTGGCGCGAAGTGACGCGTTTTCGATGACGCAGCTGTTGCACGCCACCACACAACGCAACAACTGAGTGAAACGCTCGGATTCCGCCGTGCTCGACCAGACCGGCGTTTCAAGGGTCGCGGGGAGGGTGTAGGCGGCTCCCGCGGGGAGAGAGGGGGAGAAAAGACGACCGTTGACCCATAATTGGCGCAATTGGAGCTCGTTGCGCGTTAATGTCCCGGTTTTGTCGTTCAGGATGAAACGCACGCTGCCGAGCGTTTCACAGAGCGAGGTGCTGTTGCAGTGCACGAGATGCCCCTTCTCGTCGACCCCCTGGGGCTACGTCGCACGATTCCCGCAGTTCTACCTCGTTCCCACTGGCTTGTGGCGGACAGGAGTTCATTCGCACGTCGCTTTGGAGAGCCTTGCTAGAGGTGAGGCGACGGGAGGACGGGAACAAGTGTTCGTCGGAGTGGATGAAGAGCGTGTAGAGCAGCTTGATCAGCTCCAGCGTCACCTTCAGCGTCGAGGGCACCATCGCCACGTTCAGCAGCAGGAACCGCAGCGGAATGATCACGTTCAGGTTCGCCACGTTCTTCTCCAGGTACCAGCGCGTCGCCTTGCGGTTCAACGCGATCCCGAACGGGGAAAACACCACCACCAGCAACAGCTCCCATGAGGAGGAGTTTCATCGCCTACCTGCAGCACCACGACCACGATCGTGAATACGCTCGTCATCCGGTCCGAAACCGACAGTTTCAGAATCGGCTTGCTCTTGTTCTGTCCGAATTTCGTCTGGTTCCCCGTGTACACTGCCGCTCCGTATCTGCATGAAACGCCCGGAATACAGTTACATGTAGCGCGTGTTCTGCAGACGCGTCACCTGCAGAAGCAGATTGGCGCTGGTCAAACTGACTTCTTCGGCTCCCATTCGCAATCTGATTGGTCAGTCGCTCGCTTCCCCACTTGGCGTCAAACTTATAGATGTGGCTGTCCGGCTGACTGCAGAATATCTCCAGCGGCGTCTGCGACAGCTTCTTCTCCACCTCCCGCTGCGATCCCTTCATCGACTCCTCCAGCGCGCGCGGAGCCTTGCGCAGCTTCAGGTCCGACTCACCATCGATGTTGGACGTCTGGATGTAGCAGATCCCATTGGGCTCGCTCGAATGCAGCACCACAATGTCGCACGGAATCTCCTCGTTTTCCTCAATCTAACGTAAAGGGAAACACGGGGTGCGATTGTCACGGGATATGTAGACGATGTCGCCCACGCCGATGTCCTGGGACTGGATGTCCACGAGGATTCCGTCTCGTAGTACTCTCACCTTTCGCTGGTTCGCTTTCTACCGCGTCAATCCTCTGCAACACTGATTACGCAGTCTACACGGTATCGATTGATATCCTCCACTGCCTCACGAATGCCCGTCAATGTAAAGACAAACACGATTGGAATGAGAGTGGTAAGCGGATTGTAGGCAGAAATGATAGGAAACAACTATCGATAAATTGGATTCCATTCTCCCACTTCCAAGCATGCCTCCAGAACGAAGTATGCGTTCAGCGGCTGACTGCGATGAACCAACTCACGAAAACCTACATCAGCTGCTCAAACAGATTCACAAACACAAACGACCACCAGTGATACTTCGTGTTCCGCACTGCGTTTGTGCCATATCCGCTGTTGCGGTGATTCACAAGAATGTGGCCTAGAGCGATGAGCGTGGCGGAAACGCCTCCAACGGATCTTTCCAGTCTCTTCCATGATGTACGGTGGAAACGGACTTGACTACGAAACAAAAAGTGCCGAATAACGACGGGTATCCGATCGAGAGAATCTTCTTTTGTCTTTTGATTTTCAAAACATCTCTGCGCCCATTCTGATTCATCCAACATCACATCGATTCCCCATCCGTGTTGGTAAAACAATCAAGTCACTCTCACCCTCCCCTTTCCATACTCCTTTCTGTCCGTACGAATCACGAAATTGGTGCATCGTAACAAACATACATAGTACACCATTCGTTTGTCCCCTCCAAGAACGCTTAGTTCTTCTTCGAAGAGCGGACCTTGAAACGGCAGAAATCGCACATCGCAGCCTTCTTCGCACGAGCAGCCAGCTTCTTCGCCCAAGCAGTCTCGTTCCACTTGTTCTCAATGGCAGCTGTGTGGTCAGGGAAAGACAGAAAAACAACCATCTTTGTAGGCAGCAGCAACAGCCTCCGTCTTGGCAGCGCGCTCCAGAGGAGTCACGAAGTCAGTCAGGTAAAGACGGTCCACCTAGGGGATCAGGTGGTTTCAACACTTCCTACAGAGATCTGCTGTCTCTTCACGCCAGTGGCAGGTCCGTCAACGAGCACCTAGCGAATAAGCCTGCATCCAGCGAGTCTCACTCTCTTTCCGTCGACAATGTCAACAATAGTGCAGAGCTTTCCAAAGTTAGGTCCATAGCTAATGTAGGCAACACGGCCGACCTCAACAAAACGAGTGAACACCTAAACGACGGGTTAGGTCGGTTCAAAAGAAACGGCTGGACAACGACGCTGCAAATAGAATGCGCGTGTGCACAATCTGAAAAACGGAAATCGCACTTACCATAGTCAAATAAGAAGGTTGAACAAACGAACTATAGACAGGAGGAAAGGTTTCAGGCGGAATGGACCCGATACCCGTATTTCTTATGGATATATTAGGACCCTTTTCTATTACGGTTCATTCAGTTCAGATTCTGAGAGTAGACAATTCTATTAACACATGATACGGAGAACACATGAGTATATAACTCGGACTATCGCGAAACTACACATTGCAATCATGATGGGAACACACTTTCCATCACCTCGCAACCACTCTCTACCCACACTCCCCATCCCCTTCTCACAGTCATTCTAATTCTTGTCATGCCTTGCTTCCGAATTGTTACGAACGTTGATGTTGAGAAGACTGTCCAGATTGCTTTCCTCAAGGATGTTTCCGCAATGCTGGCGAAGCAGTTGAGAAAGCCCGAAGAGTCGTTTATGTCTCTTCCATTCACCGTAGATACGTTACCGTCAGCATGATTCCGAATCAGACGATGCTGTGGGGTGGCAATGATGTCCCGTGTGCGCAGGCGTACCTGATGAGTCTGGGAGGACTGGACCAGAACGTGAACAAGAAGATTTCCAACAAGTTGGCGGAACTTCTGTCGAAGCATCTCAAGATCACCTCCGACCACTATTATCTGCATTTCATTGATGCTGAGCCATGGATGATTGGATACGACGGTGAGACCTTCTAAATGGAATCGTTTGTTGTAACAAATCCAACCACTTCTCCTCCTCGGATACTACATCCACGCCACTCTTTCGAATCACAAATGGTACAATGCAAGGTGTTTTCTATGTTGGAAGGAGGGATCACAGGTCTCACTCGGATGGTACTCTTCTCCAACCGAAGATAGCGTTGCTTCTCCTGCTCGGTGAGAATCAAAACCGAGTCCATAAAGAAACTAGGATGAAAGAAAGCAAGCGATCGCACTTCACGCTCGGAGGTAGGGCGTTCTTCAGTTTGGATTCCGCGTCTCTCCGAATCTGGTTGGTGAGCTGCGGGTTAATTCAAACAACGAATCGTACGATAACGGGGATATGATACGATTGTGTGAGGGATCGCAACGATTGCAGTAAGTGCGACGTGATCGCTTTTCCATTCACACGGTCAGGAGTGGTGAGCGGTTGGACGATAGGAGTGATACTGTCGATGATGACGCATCCCCACTTCTCGTTTTCCATCTTCTAACTGTAATGAAAAGAAAATGATGAGACGGGAGAAAATGCATCGATAAGATCGAACACGTCAAATGCATCCATGGCGTTCTCCAAGTACAGAAGCGCCAGACACTCGTCCACATTCGCCTTCATCTCCGTGAGTAGTTCCACGATCCTGTCCAGAACGAAGTTGCACCCACAATTCACGAAGAGAACGCGTCTCTTCATTTGTAGACAGCGACAGAGAATCGTCATCACCAACTGCGTCTTGCCGCATCCTGGAGTTCCAGAGACCATCGTCAAGTCGTGAGACAGAACCGAATCGCCAAGAAGTGAGTCCAATCTAGAGTATATGTGAATAGAATGAAATACACCGGACTGTAGAGAACAATGGGACTCGTCATTCGTTCATCGCGAATCAGTGTGATCAATGACTGGAAGTCGTTTTGAATGGGAGAGCAAATAGACGTGTACACAGACTCCACATCCTATTCGTCACTGTATACTCTCGAAACCTACATGACTCGACAAACCCGTGCGCTTCTCCATTTCCAGCTTATCGACCGACACGACATCCGCAACTACAATCAAACCGAAAGTCCACACCCACGTGTCCTCATCTTCGGATAGGTGATTTGGATGTGGGATTTGATAGTGGGGTTCAGCAGCTCGCTCTGGTCCAAGTTCCACATCGTTCGCAACCAGAGTCTGATTCAAATCTACCTCTGTGAATCGGCGATTCGCGATGGAACCGGACGAGGAGAACGCAACCAACTTCCAGGAACGTATCCTTGTGGAAATGTGCACCACGGTGAAGCAGAACAATGCGCACATTCTCTCTGAGGACGAGTTGGCGCTGCTGGACACAATTCTGTCGCTGGACGCAGATTCACTGAAGCTCCTGTACTCCATGTAGGGTACTGTGTCTGGATGAGAGCGTAGCTGGAAACGGAAGAAGGTTTTCTTTCAAGTGTCTTCCTGCCGTCTTTCCCTCCATGATCTGGAAACCGTTTGTTTTCTTTCCGAACTGATACGATAGACAATAAAAGCGCTGAAGGAGAAATCGATTCTCCAGGACTGTGGAATCGCAGATGTCCCGCTTCTCCTTCCGGAGCTGACGATGAAGACGCTCCGTGATCTGACGAAGCTACTGAGTCTGGATCCGATCCTAACGTCCAAGTGGGTCCATCGGTCCGATGCGAGCGTAGAGACGTGGCGTCGAAGGGCGCCCTTCTCTCTTTTTTCGAGAGACTATTTGTAGAGTCATCCAAGTCGTCCTTTGTTTCCAAGTCCTCTCTGGAGATGCGTTTCCTGACGTCACTCTCGTCACTGTCACAGCTGCCGATCAAGATGAGTGAGGAGACCGCCTCCCTGCTGCATCACGTGCAACTCCTCTTTGCACCCTTTCCTCCGTTTTTGCTGTCACTACTTCTCACGTACAGACGCGATGGCATCACGCTGGCCCACTTGCACAAGCATCTCTTCCCGATGTACTTCCTCTTCCCCACGTGTCCCCTCTTCGCCACTCGCGTGGAGTTCGACATCTTCGAGCGCATCGATTTGCTGCATCACATCCTCTTCGACCCTGATGATGCATCGGACCCCTTCTATGCCACCCGACAGATTCCCGGCGATCGAAACGCCCTGCGCGACGCCGCCGCCTGCGAGCTGGCGCTTCTTTTCCGCCAGTTCCGCAATTCCGAGATCCCGCTGAAGGTGGAATTCCCGCGGAACTCGGCGTTTCCGCAGCTGGAGAAACTGATGAAACCCCTGGACCGAATCTTCTCGCTGGCGCGGGAGTTCCCGCGGGAAGTGACTCCCGAGCTGGTGAACATTCCCGCGGGAAACTCCCTCTACGAGACACAATCGCGGTTATTGGCGCCGCTGGCGTCAGAAATCCCGCGGGAAACTGCCTACGCCAATGTTGCGCCACTGACGCAATTGGCGCAATTGGCGACGCGTCTGTTGAGTTCGCTCCCGCGGGAGTCGCCGAGTCGTCTGGCGCTGGGCGTTTCGCTTCTGGAAAGTTCGTTGGACGACCGAAGCGCCGTTTGGCGGGAATTGGTGGATTCGGCGAGTGTGTCGCGTTCCCGCGGGGAAGTGTTAGAATTGTTGCGCGTGGCGCTGGCGGAGTCGGAGGAGTTTCATTGTGTGGCGGGAGAGGTGCGCGCGCAATTTACGCGGGAATTCAACCGATTGATAAAGATGACACGGCGATGCGATCTCCAGTCGATGAAACTCCCGACCTATCGTGTGCGTTACCTGAATGAAACTCCCGTGGGAGGTCGCGTGGGACACAAGAATCTCTACTGTGACGAAAATGTGGGGGTTTTCCGCGGGTGTCAGATAGGATTCGTTTCAGTCGGTGGAAACGGTGGCGCGAACCTACTACGAGACGGCGTTTCGGTACGAGGGAAAACACGACGAGGGAAAAACACTGCGTTGGGATTCCCGCGGGGTTTTAGTTAGGAATTCTGACATTGCTGTTTTTCTGGGATTTTCTGTTCCTCCCGCTGCCGTTCGTCTTCCAGAACCGCTATCAGCAGCTCCCCGCGGATTTCGGTTCCCGCGGTTTTTTCTCGGCGCGCGAGCCGTTTATCCGTTACCACTGTACGCGTCTGCAGGAGATGAGCGACGACGAAATCGAGGCGTTTTTGGTCACGTCGTATGAGTGTCATCGAGAGGTGGGGCGTTTCATCGACTGGGGGTGGGTGGATTTGGATTGGCTGCGACGCGTGGCGCGGGGCCTGGGCGGGTATCGCGTGGCGGAAATCGGGGTTCGTTTACGTAGGAGAGGCGGGGGTGTGGCAGGGTAGTGAAAGCGTGGGATCTGTGTGCGAAGGGATTGCCGGACCTGTTGTTGGTGAAGAGGGAGAGGGGTGTTGATAAGGGGATGGACAAGTCTATTGATATGTCCATAGATAAGTCTGTTATCAAGTCCATCAATCAATCCATCAATCAACCCATCAATCAACCCATCAATAATCAACCCATCAATCAACCCATCAATAATCAACCCATCAATAATCAACCCATCAATAATCAACCCATCAATCAACCCATCAATAATCAACCCATCAATCCTCCCATCAATCAACCCATCAATCAACCCATCAATCAACCCATCAATCAACCCATCAATCAATCCATCAACCCTCCCATCAATCAATCCATCAATCAACCCATCAATCAACCCATCAATCAACCCATCAATCAATCCATCAACCCTCCCATCAATCAATCCATCAATCCACCCATGGAGACAATGGAGGCAGAGACGATGCCGAGCGTGCTGCTGGCGGAGGTGAAGGGTCCGCGGGACCGGCTCAGCGACGCGCAGAGCTGGTGGCTGGGGGAGTTCGAGGCCTGCGGCGTCAACGTGGAGGTGCTGCGGCTGAGCGACGAGCGGGCCACCGGCGAGACCCAGCTGGTGGGCGCGGAGTGGCTGCGCAGAGTGGCCGCCGAGGGCGAGCGCTGGGACGAGGTGAGGGAGAGGGATGTGGTGAAGGGAGAAGAGAAACTCATCATGAAAGAAGAAAAGCCACCACAAGAAGTGAAATTGCGAGAGGAAGAGAAACCCATCATGGAAGAAGAAAAGTCACCAAACGAAGAAAAAACACCAGTTGAAGAAATGAAGCCTCGAGAGGAAACAACACCCATCATAGAAGAAGAAAAGTCACCAAACGAAGCGAAACCACCAAACGAAATACCACCTCCAACCAACCAGACGTCTCAACCCACGCAATTCTCGTCACTCAACTCCTCCCTGAAATCCCTCATCCAGCCCGCAACACTCCCCGCACAGCCCCTCTTCCGCCCCCAGGACGAGATCATCGACATCTGCTCCAGCTCCAGCTCCAGTAGCGACGTCGTCGCCATCGCAACACCCTCCGTCGAGCCCGTTCGCATCAAGCGAGAGGAACCTGTTCTCGCCTTCTCGCAGGAAATGCCTCGGAGAAGACGGAAACGACAAGCCAGCACGCCCTCGCGCAACATCCAAGGCTTCTTTTCCAAACGATTCCATTGACGTGTTTGTAACAAACAAATCGACTTAGACGAGTTTCTCGTTGACGCTCTTCTTCTTGGGAAGCTTCGTATGAGCCAAACTCTTGACACGACCTTCCTTTCCAGCCAGTCTCACCTTCAGGTACGAGATCAAAAACACGATCACGATAATCGCCAATAAGGATACGGATACGACCGCCACCACCACACTCGCGCTCGGACGCTGGCGCAGCTTCGGCTTCTCCAGCACCGAAAGCGTGATGTTGCCGGGAGTGTGCAGAGACCCTTCCTCGTAGAAGTTCTCCGTCAGGTGCGCGTTCAGCTCCTCCAGCTGCATCATCACGTAGTGCGACACCAGATGGTGAGGATGCAGACGCACGTTCACGCACAGCGCGCTCTCCTGGTTCGGCGGTGTGCAGTCGCGCGGGAGGAACAGCTGCACCGACGCCTTCTTGATCATCAGCTCGCGCACCAGCATCGTCTCCAGATTCACCTCGATTGCGTCCTCATAGAGATCTTCCGACGCGTTGCTGAGGCTGTACGCGAAGTCGATGAACGCCTCGTTCTTTCCGGCGAAGCGCTTCAGACAGGTCGCGTCGTCCAGCGCCTGCCACTCGGGTCCCTGCTGCGTGAGCGCGCAGTGACCGTACAGTAGACCCACGCGCGTCCACGGACACGAGCCGTAGGCGTTGTGGCCCACCATCGTCGCATCCATGCGCTTCATCTTCTCGCACACCACCGTGCTCTCCGAGTAGAACGCCACGTTGCGCAGCGCCGCAGCGTCCTCGCCGTCGCGCGCGCTGTGGATCTCGATCTCGTACGCGGTGAAGGTGCGTGGCGCGTTCAGCTCGATCACGCGCACCAGCGAGCGCTCGAAGAGGTTCACGTTGATGACCGTCTTCAGCAGCGTGCGCGTCTCCACCGTCCGCACCTCTCCGTTCTCGACGATCGTCTGGTTCACGATACCCAGCACCTGGAAGCGCGACGGCAGCGGCTGGTCCTCCACGCCCTCCAGCAGCAGACGGTTCGCCGTCAGGTAGTGGCCTGCGGGCAGCGTGTAGCGGAGCGACACGGGAAGCTCCTCGTCCATCCAGTAGGTGTCGCTGCGTCCGTCGAAGGCGTTCTCGGGCCGCGTGAAGGGGTTCGGCCTGTTGTCGCTGCCCGTGGCGACGCCCTTGTCGGAGAGCAGCAGCGACGTCGCCGTCACCTGCGAGCTATCGACTGCGAACTCGATCGTGTCGGTGGTGCCGGAACCGATATAGTGGTGGAACTCCGCCGCCAGCAGATTCGTGCCGTCGTGGAGCGTCGTCGTGGGCACGGTCACATGGATGGGCTTGCTCAGGTCGTAGACGCGGACGCCCAGCGTGTCGTGCATGACCTCGCCCACGGGCATGTTGATGCGGAACACCTCCACGCCGTTCAGATACAGCACGCAGCCTGTGTTCACCTTGACGGCGAACGAGAAGGAAGGTAGCAGGAAGCTCTTGGAGAGCTCGAACGGCATGCGGATGTACGCCGTGTGGTACTCGCTGTCCAGCGCGCCCCAGTGGCCTGACGCGCTCAGTCCCCAGTTCTTCTCGTTGTACTTCTCGCTCGTCCAGCCCTTCTTTGGAGCCTTCAGGTCGCGCCACAAACGGCCCTTCGTGTTCCGGTCGATCGGCTGCACGAAATGGAAGAGCTCCGTTCCGTTCACCGAGCTCTCGCCCGCGCTCGGGAGGAAACTTCCCGCCAAATCGCCGTTCTCCGTGCGGAAGTTCAGGTAGGAGAAGGGTGCCCAGGTGTGGTTGCCGTGGAAGGAGATGGTGTACGGCTGGTCGTTCACGCAGAGGAAGCGACGCGACGAGAAGGAGTTGAACTCCTCGACGAGCAGCGTCTTGCCGTTCTGCGCCAGACTGTAGCTCTCGCCCGGGAGCGCGTTGCTCCGCACGATGGAGAAGTAGCGCTCGCCCTTCGGACACTCGCCCACATTCAGCTGGAGAACCACCTCGGAGGCGCCGACGTTGTTGTCCGCAGTGACGGTGTAGGTGAAGAGGCCGCTGTGGTGAAGCGACACGCTCATCGTCTTCGCCACGTAATCCACGACGAAGGTGTCAACGGGATCGGGACGGAACTGCAGGGGACGGTAGATTCCCTGAATGTCGAAGTTGAACACGGTCGAGTCCAGTCGTCTGCCGGTGAAAACGGGAAGGTCGATGGTGAGCTTGGGCGCCGTCTTCTCCTTGACGGGGAGCGTGTGGTTGCTCCACTCGCGCGGCTCGATCAGGTCGTCCACCATCAGCGCGCCGTCTTCTCGGTAGATGCGGAAGCGACACGTCTCGTAGTGGATACAGCGCGCGGCGTACTCGTACTTCTCGTCCGGACAGAACACGAAGCCGTAGGGATCGTACAGCTCTTTGGTGTAGCGAATCTCCTGGCCTTCGCGATAGAGACCCAGCTCCAGCGTGCGCGTCTTCGAGGAGGTGTAGAACATGGTTCCGTTGCTGCAGCCGCTGACCGTCAGGTTCAGCGTGGTCGAGACGGAGCCACCCTCGTTGAAGGCCGTCACCGTGTAGATGATGAAGGGCTCCACGCGCTGGAGCGGACGACCGTTGATCTTTCGGTTGTCGCGTACGATTCCCTCGGGAAGCTCCGGCACGACGCTGACCTGCGCGGACTCGTCGTCCACCTCGATTTTGATCTCGTTGATGGAGCGGTAGATGTCGACCTGCAGCTCCTTCAGTTCCTTCGCCAGCGAAATCAGCTTGATGCTGCGCGGAGGCGTCACCGAGCGGACGCTGAGCGTGATGTCGCCCTCGTTGCACACGGATCCCTGACAGCCTCGCACATGGTAGGTCGTGCGCGGCGAGAAGCCGTTGGGCGTGCCAGTGAGGTCTCCCTTCTCGTCGAAGCGGATGCCCGCAGGCAGCGACGGCTCCGCGCTGAAGGACGTCGGAACGAGCGACGACGCGAACGTCACCGCCTTCATGGCGGGAATGCGTTCTCCGGTGGCCAGCAGCGTCTCGGAGATGGCGTAGCTGAGCTGGGACGGCGGACCATAGAAGAAGGCGGAGGGAGGAATGACCTCCAGGACCGTCTCGTCGGGCGCAGCCCAGCGGAGGAACAGCGAGTACTCGGACTGGTACTTGAAGAACTCGATGGAGATCTTCTTCAGACCGGGCGTCTCCGCCAAGTAGAAGCCCCGGGTGACGACCGGATTGTAGCCGCAGTCCAGAATGTTGAACACGGACGTATCGTCGATCGAGAAGCGGAAGTGGTAGCGCGTCTCCACCTCGAAGGTCCAGTTACCGGTGAAGGGCAGGTCGATGAAACCCTCCCACAGAATCACCACCGCGGTACTGAAGACGCTTGTCGGCACGCCGCTCCAGGGAATCGTGCTGCCTCTCAGCGCCGCCCTCGACACCTACCCCGGCTGCATCGGATGGTCCAGATTGCCCTCGACGCGCTGGAAGGCGCGGTTCAGGTCTCGGGTGTGGATGAAGCGCTCGCGACACAGGTTCTGGTTGGTCTGGTAGTAGGTGGCGATCAGTCCGTTCGGGAGCTCCGTGTCCGCCAGAATTTTGATCGGCGCCGACATGGTTCCCACGGCACTGGTCGCCGTGATCACGTACGTTCCGTTGGTAACACTCTGTGTGAGTTTCCTCCTCCGTGCCCACCTTCAGCGCGCCGGTGATGGCGCCGGTCTTGGTGTCGAGGTGCAGCGACTCGGGGAGCGGCGGGGAGACGGAGAAGGAATCCGCGGGGCCGCCGCTGTAGTCAGGCTTCTTCACGACGAGCGGCATGTCCACCTTGGTCGAGAGCACGTCGTAGCGCAGCCAGGAGGGTCCCTGGCCCGCCTGGAAGGTCTGGCTGTCGTCGAGGAGTCGCCAGAAGCTCTCTCCAATCATCACCTCTGCGGAGATCTGCTGCTGCGTGTACTTGTCGCTGGAGTACTGGAGGAGGAAGAGGTGGACGCCGGGCTGCAGGGCCACGGTTCCCGTCTGCGAGGTCAGCCAGCTATTCTTGTCGAAGAAGATGGTCGGCTGCTCGTTGTTGTCCACGTAGAGGGCGATGCTTCCCGTCGCGTTCACTCGGAGCGTGTAGTTTGCGGCAACGGAGACCTGCATGTAGAAGGAATAGAGGCCGGTCAGCGTCTTGTTGAAACGGTCGTCGAGACCCGGCCACGTGTGGACTCCGGAGGAAAAGTCTTCCTCCATCTCGAAGCGCGTGATGACGACGCAGGCGGGCGCTGCGCGCGACGTGAAGTAGGTGAGCGGATAGAGACGGTTCGTGAGAATGTCATTCCAGAAACAGGCGGAAACACCACGAGCGTGGGGAACTTCGGCTACGATGAAGCAATTCCGATACGCCTACTCTTATAGTCGATGGTCAACGACGTCTCCACAGTCTTCTCCCCGTCCGTTGCCGTCACATGGTAGGTGATGGACGTGGAGACTCCCTGATACACTCCTCGGATGATACCCGTGGCGTTGTCAAACTGCATTCCCTCCGGAAGCTTAGGGTCAATTGTGAAAAACGTGGCGCCAGCGTTCGTATGGAAACGAATGGGCTGGAAAGGGGTGTTGGCAAAAACGGTGGTTCGACTCGTTCCTGCACTCACATACATCAGCTCGTGTCTTGCTATTACGTAATCCATTGCGACTGAACTCACCTTCAATGAGAATGGTACCATAGTGATTATAACTGTACACTTCGCGCGGTTCCGCAAAGACATCGTCCAGGGTCGATCCCTGAATGCAATTGCCGACAACGGAAAGGCCCTTTGGCAAAGCCGGAACGAAGCTCATTTTGTCCCGTATATTTGTGCAACACACTTTCCGGGATGCACCCTGAACAGAGAACAATTCGTAATCGCTTCCGCATATGATCCGTTCATCCCGTTGCACTATACATCACGGTAATTCTCCAATCTCACCAGTGAGAACGAAAAGAAAGGAGAAGAGAAGATGCAACATTTTGGGTTTAATTGAGCTCATTATTTTGACGATGGCACGTGGGTAATGAGCGAAATGATTCTCCTTGTTTCCATCATGGCGCATTTCAATGAATCGATAGTAGGAAGGGGTGAAGGAGGGTAGTAGTCAAAGAGAAAACGAGACGGTGCGAGTTGCAGGAATTGAAGGGGAAGAGGATTATTCTGAATTGCACAGATGGAGAGGAGGAAGAGAATGAGCAGGAACAAACGGAATAGCATCAGTCTTGACATGAACTCATTATGGGAGCAATGTATCGTCCTTTTCGATCCACGAACTCCCTCCCTCCAATTTATTGCTCCCCTGTGAACGAATCCCTAGTCTACAGTCATCTCTTCACAATCTCACACTCACCGTCACCTCCCTCGCTTCACCTCTTCCCCTCCTTTAACCACCCTTCCACCCGTCAATCCTTATCCCACACGACAGAATCACCGCCTCTGCTTCACGTTCTCACCCGTATTTTCGACTGCATAACTCCCTTCACACTCCCTCCATATTCTGCCGTGCTCGTCTTGACAGACAGTTCTAGTCATAGAAAACATGCAGCCCGCTCTTCTCGCTCGTAGTGTTCAGCCTCTGCTGAGATCCACCCAGACGATGGCCCTCCGTGCTTCTCCGGTCGTGTTCCAGAGAAATCTCTCGTACTGAGCATGCGGCGGTGACTCATGGATAGCTACATTGAGGAGCAGTACGCCAAGGGAAGAATGGTGTCTCCTCACCTTTCCATTTACAAGGTCCGTTGGGCTACGGCCTCTTCGGGTTGCCATCGTCTCACTGGATTGGGTCTGTGGATGGGTAGGTTCCGGCATATCCATTTCATTTCCTTAGGTTTCTCCGCTGTCGGTATTGCTGCTCTTTGCGGATGCAATGTTCCCGCGCTCATGGAGACGATCAAGTACCACCCTATCATCCTGTACGGCGGCAAGTTCTTCATGTCCTATGCTCTGTGCTACCACTACACTTGCGGTCTGAGACACATTGTGCATGTTTTCGTTATCGCTAACAGCTAGTTCTTCGACTACTACCCTGACAAGCTGACCTGGAAGAACATCTCCAGCAGCTCGCTGTGGATCATCTTCGGAGTGTTCGCTGTGTCGCTGTTCCTGACGGTGGCGAAGCTGCCCGCTCTGAAGGACAAGGAGGAGAAAAAGTAAAACGTAATCACTGTTATTTGGGTTGTTTGTTTGGAGGAAACAGAAGCATACACCAGCGAAGGAATAAACAAACCCTTAGTTCATGGCGACCTCGACCTGGACGGAAGCATCGATCTGGATGGTGGTGATGCTCTTGACAACCTCCATAGGACTATGAGTGAATTACTACCAGCAATGCCTACGCCACGAGATCAATCACTCTCTTGTGGATTCTCATCTCCAGATGCTCCCAGGTGTTGGTACCCTCTCCGCAAGGAGACTTACGGGTCGTGATACGGAGGAACTTGGTGGGCATACGCACAGGTCCAGCGACCTTGACGTTCTTGCTCAGAGCCATACGCTTGATCTCAGCGCAGACTAGAAAGTTAGCACTCACACGCAATGCAGAATCTACCCTTCTCCACGGCCTTGACGTTGGTGGAAGTCAGAGTAATACGGATGCGGTGCACCTCCTCGTTGACAACTTTATCCTTCTCCATGATGTAGTTTATTTGGTGAATGGGAGAGAGGATCGGTCTGATTCCAAGTCGGAGGTTTATGCAGGGATCAAATAGAGATGAAACCGTTCCTTTCTGATTGCCTCTTCTCTTGCAGAAACATTGCACTCTACTTGATTTTCTTGTTTTGAATGTAGGTCAATTGAATTGGGAGTCGAGCGACAAGGAGGAGGGCGAGAAGAGAGAACCCTTGTTGTTTTCGTGATTTCTTTGTGAATTCCTTCGTTGGAACGGGCGTAACCACGGGGCGTAGATGGAGAGAATTGACAAGAGCTACATTACCACTGCCAAGGACGTCGAGGCCATGAAGCTGATCAAGGCGTACGCTGAGTTCCTGAAGCGCTCTGGAAAGATTGAGCTTCCCAAGCTGCACGACATCATGAGAACCTGCGTCTTCAGCGACTACATTCCTCTCGATGACGACTGGTACTACGTGCGTTGCGGTATTGCATTTTCCTATGGTTTTACCATCAGCTGCTCTCGCTCGCCACCTGTACATGAGACCTGGTATGGGTATCAAGTCTCTGAGAGACCACTTCGGTGGAAAGCACCGCAACGGTGTGCGCCATGCTTATCACGATCATGTGGGATTGTGAATGAGTCATAACTTGTAGGCCAACGGCTCGATCATCCGCTCTGTCCTCCGCAACCTGGAGAAGATGGGACTTGTTGAGAAGTGCGAGAATGGGTAGGTGCATATCATTGCATTCACGGTAGTGGTCGCAAGCTCACCAAGGCTGGACAGAAGGATCTGGACCTGATTGCCAGAAAGTGCTAAACGAACAAGGGGAGTCGTAAGGGAGTGCAGTCGAATGGTGTCGTGTTTTGTTAGAGCAAATGTGCATGTGCGTTCCGATGTGGTAGTATAGTATGTCGCTTGTTCAAAAGTGGTACTATTATGTCGCTTGTTCAAAAGTGGTACTATTATCTCACTTGTTCAATGATATGCATCCCCCATCAAAACGTAGCTACACATCTCTGCTCAATCATCGCAGTATCACCAACAAACACGACAGCGCTATGCATCCACCCAATTCAAACTCTTCTCGATCGCCTTCCGCCAGCCGCTGATCCGCCGCTCGATTCCCTCCTGGTCCATCTCGCCATGGTACCTATCGCTGAGCCCCTCCTCCGTCTCCGACTTCTTTCCCACGACCCACCGCTGCTTGATGTCCTCCAGCGAGTCCCAGAACCCCACTGCCAGTCCGGCGGCGAAGCAGGTGCCCAGCGCCGTCGTCTCGCGCACCTTGGGCACCACAATGTCGGTGTTGCAGATGTTCGCCTGGAACTGCATCAGGAACTGCGTCTCGCTCTCTCTCCATCGCCTACGTTGTTGCGCGTCATTCCGCCGTCGACCTTCAGACAGGTGATGGGGATGCCCGCGTCGCGCTCCATGGCCTCGAACACGTCGAACGTCTGGTACGCCGTCGCCTCCAGCACCGCGCGACAGATGTGGTTGCGGTTGATCATGCGCGTCATCCCCACGAAGCAGCCGCGCGCGTCCGGACGCCAGTAGGGCGCGTACAGTCCCGAAAACGCGGGCACCACGTACATGCCCTCGCTGGACGCCACGCTGGTGGCGAGCGCCTCGATCTACGGGGAACAGTACCACGCACGCCCACCTCCGCGCTCGAGCGGATCAGCCCCAGGTTGTCGCGCAGCCACTGCACCAGCGCGCCCGCGATGGTCACGCTGCCCTCCAGCGCGTAGGTCAGCGGGCCCTCGCCCAGCTTGTACGCCACCGTGGTCACCAGTCCGTTGCGACTCCGCACCGCGCGCTCGCCCGTGTTCATCAGAATGAAGCAGCCCGTGCCGTACGTGTTCTTCATCTCCCCCGCGCCGAAACACGTCTGTCCGAACAGCGCCGCCTGCTGGTCGCCCAGCGAGCCACTGAAGCGGACACCCTCCAGAACGCCCACGCCGCGACCGTACACCTCCGAGCACGAGCGGATTTCGGGGAGCGCCGACGCGGGAACGCCCACCACGTCCAGCAGCTCCTTATCCCACCGCCCACTGTGGATGTTCATCAGCATCGTGCGACTGGCGTTAGTGACGTCTGTGAAGTGCAGACCGCTGTCCACGCCGCCCGTCAGGTTCCACAGCAGCCACGAGTCAATCGTTCCCACGAACACCGAACCGTCCGCCAGACCCTCCCGCACGCCGGGAACGTTCTTGATGGCCCAGTACAGCTTCGGCGCCGTGAAGTAGGAGGAGAGTGGAAGACCCGTCTTCTCCTGGTACCACTCCTTTTCGTGCGCGTCGCGGAAGTGGGAGATGACCTCGTCTCCGCGACAGTCCATCCACACGATGGCGTTATACAGCGGCTTTCCCGTGAGTCGGTTCCAGATAACCAGGGTTTCGCGCTGATTGGTGATGCCCACGGCGGCAAGATCGTTTCGGGAGATATGCGCAGATTCCAAACACTCTCTCACGCAGTCCTAAAAAGCATCAACACAAACACGGACGACGTACGGTGGCATTTTGAATGATGGTCATCGGATCGTGCTCTACCCATCCTGGACGGGGCATGATCTGCTCGTGCTCCTTCTGGGCCATGCCGACGACCGTACCTTCGTGATCGAACACGATGAATCGTGTACTACCGGATTAGACGGTCGTACACACGTTTATATCCTACCTCGTTGTTCCCTGATCAATTGCAGCGCAATACATGATTGAAAAATGATCGATCACTCGGATTTGCGGCACAGGCGCAATCTTGCGGATGGCGTCGTAGTTGACTGAATGTGGAGTACGAAAGGAATTGTGGGGATACGACTGCGATGAAGGGATAATGTCTTCAAACCAGTGATTACACATGTCGATCGCATCACCCCTCCCATGCCCTCCTTCTCCATATTCAAGCTCTGTTCAATATACAATTTGCCCACCTTTTCCCATTCACTATCATCATCCTTCGGCGTGCACTTTTCCTTTTTCCCGTACTGCCGTGATATGGAGGACGTTGACAAGCGAAACAACCGTTTAGCCACCGTCTTGGAAGCATCGGTTCCCTTCTTGCAAGTAGGACGCGTTTTGCGATTTGTTACGACGCAGAATGAAGATACCTGCTCGCTCCGATTGCTCAATTCCTTCTTCTACACATGTATAGCTTTTCCCCTTTCGTAAGGTGCCAGGGTCCTACCGAGGGACTCCGCTCCTGCAGACCGCGATGAACGCGCCGTTGGAGGACGATCACGTCTGGGAGTCGTCTTTCTTTCATTTTGTAACACTGCAGCTACTGGAAGTGCTGTTTGGAGTCACGGAAATGTTCGACGGACTACGACGACCAATACAATCGTCTTCGCAGCTACGGTTACGGGGAGACCTTCATGAAGAACGAGGGAGTGATCGGGGACATTCTGCGGGACATCAACCGCACCTTTCCGACGCACGTTCTGTTCCGTTCGAGCGGAGGGATGGGTCAGATCATGCTAGAGAACGTGCTGCGCTCGCTGAACGAGTACTTCCCCGACATCGGGTACTGCCAGGTAGGTCCACGGCGGTTGTGGGACGCAGGGGATGAACTTCGTGGTGGGCGTGGTGATTTTGGGAATCACGGACCCGCACGGGTGGGGCTTCAGCGCGGACGCGTCGAAGCAGGAGTCGATTGTGCAGCGCACGATGACGTGGGTTTAGAGCGTGGACGACACGCAGACTGTCGCAATCGCAGGTGGAGCGGCGGACGTTCGCGCTGGTGGTGAACTTCATCCAGCTGCTGGGGATGAAGGGGCTGTGGAGCGCGGGCATCCCGGAGCTGAAGCGGTTCATCTTCATCCTGCAGCGGTACATGGAGTGGTCCCGCGTCCTCGCCCTCACGCAGAGAGCTGTGTCCGCGCGTGGTGGCGCACTTCGACCGCGTCGGCTACGACACCTCCATCATCGTCTCCAAGTGGTTCATGACGCTCTTCGCCTACGTAACGCCCGGGACGTCTCCTCTCCAGACCCTCCCCCTCACGCTGCTCTACCGTCTCTGGGGCACCATCCTCTGCGACGTGGGTCTGTTGCCCCTCCCCCATCTAGGGCTGGGTCGGCGTGCTGCGCATCGCCCTGGGGCTGCTGCGCTGCTTCGAGCCCACGCTGCTGCGTCTGGACCTCGTGGGCCTCTCGCTCTTCATGAAGGACCTGCGCGACCGCCAGCTCCAAACCCCGGCCCAGCGCGCGCAGCTGCTCTCCTCCATCCTGGGTGTTTCATCGGTCACGGAGTGCAGCTTCCGCGCGCTGGACGAGGAGTACGCGCGGGTGGCGACGCGACGGGCGACGCTCGACTACACGCCGCGCGCGTGGCGACCGAACCGCCGTCTCACCCAGAGATCGCGCGGAGCTGCTGCGGCGACAGTCGGCGGCGCGGCGGGACGTGGGGAAGATCCGCGGGCAGCTGGAGCGGGTGAGCGAGCGGGAGCTGGCGGCGAAGGAGCGGTGGCGGGAGGCGGCGGGGGCGTTTCGGCGGGCGGAGGAGGAGCTGGAGGAGCAGGCGGAGTTCAAGCGGCAGCTGCTGGCGCAGGTGGAGACGCTCTTCTACAACGAGCAGTACGCTGCGCAGCCTGCCAGCGACGAGGAGCTGGCGCGCAGGGCCTTTCTCTGTCAGCAGGACGTGAACGCGCTGACGCAGCGCATCGCGCGGGTCGGGGAGACCATGAAGCAGCGCCGGGGGGAGAAGGAGGAGCTCGAGCGGCGGCTGGAGGAGGCCAGGAGGCGTGGGAGCGGAGATTGGCTCCGATGTAGAATGGGACGAGATCCGCGCCGAGAAGAGCGTGTACATGGAGGAGCTCATGGAGGCCGTGAAGCGACAGACGGAGCTGATGGTGGGGCTGGGGATGAGGGTTGATGGTGCAGAAGTGATGGGGGTTGATGGTGAAGAAGTGACGGAGGGGGCTGATGGCACAAAAGTGACGGTGGGTGCTGCAATTGTTGCTTGTTTGTTTCCATACGCATTGAAATCTTCACTGGGGAGAACCATTGGATTATTCACGATGGAGAACCCTGAGGAAAACGTGACGGAATACTTCTTCGGAAGAACGGTAGTGCGCGCGTCGAGCGGGTGACGGAATAGGTGAAGCCGGGAGAAACGACGACGATCGGGCTGATGTTTCGCGAATTGACGATCACCAACGTAGTGGCTATCCTGCGGAATTCATCTTGCAGGTGGCGTTGAATGCTGCGGCGAAGGGTGTGACTATTGTGAAGGGAATCGTGGAGGGACAGGAGTTTCGGATTGCAACGCTTTCGGCACGTGCGTTTTGGCTGCGTATGGTTCCGTTTAGGTCATCCGAATGTGCGCACCGATCTCAAGTTCCCCAAGGACTGCATGTTTATTTCGTTTGAGGTCGTCGGCGAGAATGAGGTCGATCTCTGTGGCTATGTGACCGGTTTGGACACGAACAAGATGATGTCTCTGAAGGAGGCGATGGAGATGAGTGACGGTAGTGACGATGATGAGTACAAGGAAGAGGAGGAAGAGGAGGAAGAGGAAGAGAAGGAGGAGGAGGAGGCGGAGAAGGAGATGGAGGAGGAGGGTGATGATGATATTGATGGTGAGGAGGGTGAGAAGGAGGGTGAAGAGGAGGAAGAGGAGGATGGTGAAGAGGAGGAGGAAGAGGAGGGTGAGAAGGAAGAGCAGCAGCAGGAAGAACACAACGAAGCAAGCAACACATCTCGCAACGCCGTTCCGTTCGACCAGCCGGTGACCATCGCTCGACCCGCTCACGCGTAGAACACGAAGCTCATGGGGAAGTACGTCCGCTACCGCGACATCGTCGTCGGCGACGGCAACCTCCCCGTCAAGGGCCACCGCGTGCAGATCGCCTACAAGCTGAAGCTCCCCACCGGCGAAGTCCTCGACAGCACCAACGAGGAAGACGCCACGCGCTGCCCCTTCCCCGAACAGTTCCGCGTCGGCATCGGACACATCTGCAAGGGTGTCGATCGCGCCATCCAGAGTGGGCTCCCTGTTCCCTCTTCAGCGTAGCCATGCGCATCGGAGGCGTCCGCGAGATCATCGTGGCTCCCGAGATGGGATTCGGGGAGAAGGGAAATATCGTCAGCGATATCCGACCGGGCGAGGTGTTCAGTGTGGAGGTTTCCCTCTTGGGAAGCAATTGACCATTGTTTGTTGACAGACAAGTTGCACTCTGCACAGTCAAGGAGATGGATTCGCAGCCAAACGACCTGTCAACGTGGAAGTATCTGCGCCTTCATCGGAAAGAACTCTTGTAGGAACGCACTGTTCCGCCGATACCTAGTGCCGACAAGAGTCTCTGGCTCTTCATTGTCCTTTGTAGCGTGCTCACCGCATTCCAACTCATCGTGGCCTTCTGGACCGAAAGTTTGGGTAGGAATCGTGGATTCACGCAATCCGTAGGCTCGTATGCCGATTGCTTGCATCGCATGGAGCACGTTTTGTCCTACCTGATTGTCTGCATCGGAAATGTGATTGAGAAGCGGAAAAAGGACGAAAACTACACCTACGGCTATGGACGGCATGAGTACCTGTATGTGTTTACACTCCACCTCTCCGTTGTGATTGTACGCCTCTCCGTTGGATTACCAGCAGACCTGCTTCTTCCTGCTCTTTGAAATGGTTCATGGTCTCACCGACGGACACCATATGAATGTGGAGCTAGTTTCCAGCGACGTGCAGAGGATTTCCGACTACATGAGCTTCGTTTCCTTCGCCGTCTCCCTGATCTCCATCTTCGGCTTCCGACGGTACAAGCAGCAGTACCGCACTCGATACTCGCGCGACGTGTTCAAGGCGAGTGCGTGTTTCCCACCCCCCTCACTCGAAGAGGCGGCGCAGCCGTCCTCGCTGGGCGGCGAAGACTACGTGCACATCATCATCGACCTGTTCACGCTCTCCTTCGTGTGCGCGTCGAACTACCTGAGTCTGAAGCAGGTGGGTCTGGAGAGAGTCGCTGATCCGAGGGAGTGCAGATCGCCGACTCCGTCGAGTGCGCGGTGATGTGTCTCTTCATGATCTACACGTCCTGGCCGGACCTCAAGGTTCGTCTCTGGGCGCCGACCGACTTCTAGAACGCCGCCGAGATTCTGGTCCTCGGGGTGCCCGACGAGCTCGCCCAGGAGATCCGCACGCTCCTGCGACGCATCAGCATGATGGACGGCGTCATCGAGGTCACCAACGCCAAGTACTGGATCGAGTCCCCGGGAAACCTCGTCGGCATGATCACGGTTCAGGCCCATCGCTCGGCCGACCCCGAGCACGTGCTGCGGACGGCGCAGTCCATGTGTAGCAACACGTTCCAGAGCGTGTCGATCCAGGTGTGTAAGGATCCATCTCTCGAGTGGATGGACGAGTGATTGCTGTGTTTGTTTGGATTAAGGAGGGGCTAGTGACTAGATTGTATCATGATGAAGTGATTGAATTCCATTACACCAATCTACAGAGCAACCCACTCATTCAACTTTCCCAATAACACATCTATTCCCATCCAAGGTAATGAGAAACCAACTCAGTATCATCCATGAGTGCGGAGGAAATTGTCATTTCAGACGCGTTCAAAGAGCAAGTGTGGTTGGTGGCCTTCGACATGGATCAAACGTCCCTGGATATCCACACATCGGGAGTGGTCGTGAAGGACAACGAAACGCTTCCGCCAATCTACAATTCCATGATGTTCAAACCGCGAAAAGGCAAGGAAGTGCTCGACCACGTGAAGGAGTCCATCAAGTTGATTATTCCGACGCTGCTGAAGAGTGGAATCGCGGTGGCCATCTGCACCAACACCGACGTCAATATGGTTTCGCATTCTAGCTTGATGGGGGGAAGAGAGTTGGTGGAATACATTTTCGGAAACACGTTCGACGCGTACCCAAACATCTGCGACCATTTAATCATTGAAGCGTGGCGAGGCACTTTGGACGCGGTTCGCGTATCTGCTTGGAATGTGCTTCATTGTAGAGCTGCGGAAAGAACAACCATCTGGCACGCGTGTGGGAGCGTATGGACTCCGAGTATCGTCACTATGCCATTACGAGTGAGCAGGCGTTCCAATCTCGGATCCGCACCTTCACCGGAGACTACTTCCAGACGCTGTCCTCCATTGACCCGATGAAACGTCAGGCGATGATCAGTCACACGTTGCTCATCGACGACGATGGCTGGAATGTGAACCTGGCCCGTCGTGCTGGTTACATGGCGTATCAAGTAAATGAAACGGGACTGGAGTTGAGTGATTGGAAGGAAATCGTGAAGGCTGTGGAGTGTCGTTCGTCGAAGTCATGTTTTCCTTTGTTTTCACACAAGTGGGATTAGGGGGAATCATGGCGGTGTTGTTCGGATTCCCGTACCATCGTTACCATGCACTGTTCTGCCACCAAACTCCTTCATCTACTCATAACCTTTCCTCAGTACAGAGAGGAGAATAACCGCGGCATTTCACAACTCACGGGAATACCAGAATGAATCCTCGTTTGTACGTGCTGGTTTTGTTTCTAGCGACAGGGAGCGTTTCCCTTCTCATTCAATCCAATGAGACCATTGTGTTCCATCATATGAAAGCGACTTTTGGAGCGTCCTACCAAACCCGTGGTTCGTCCCTGTGATGTTTCTATTCACCGTAGCCGTGACTTCTGTCATTCGATTTGTGAATGAGTCAGATGAGTGTACTATGAGCGGACTGAACCTCACAGACCGTGTTGCTCTCATCGTTCGTGTCCGATCGAATGCGCCATGTTCTGTCGCGCAACAAGTGTACAATGTATGGAAAGAGATGTCGTTTCCTCGCTAGGTGAATCAGCTGGGAGCAACGGGAGTGGTTGTGATGACCTACCATCAGGATTCGTATGCGGACAACACGATTTACTCGCTGGACGATGACAAGGGGGATCTGTGGAACGTAGAGGTGTTGCGTTTCCTCCAGGTAGATTACGATTCCAGTGGTTTCGATTTCAAATGTGGACGGGCGACGGATTGCGGGGATCATCGAGCGGTTTCCCAACACAACGGCAACGATCAATGAAGAGGGAGAGGGTCCGCCTGTTGCGTGTGGGTCATGCGTAGAGTCTCCTCTCTCCATTTTGAAGTACATTGTGGTTGCCGCTCTTGTAGGAGAGTACGATGACGTCCATTGTAGATGGTGCTGATCATGTGGGGAGGAGTGGCGATTGTGTACTTTGTGAATCTGCTGTCGGATTGGATGAAGAGGAGACGACGCAGAGCCTTCGTCAAGCAGATCAAGACACGGCACTTCCACTCGCGCAAGGTGAAGAACCAGGAAAACGCCTCCTGTAGCATTTGTCTGATGGACTTCGAGGAGCGGGACGTTATCAAGATTCTCCGCTGCAATCACACCTTTCACGCGGAGTGCATTGATCCCTGGCTGATGGACAGGAAGGCGGTATGTCCCGTGTGTCGTCAGGGCGTGTTTGATGACGAGTACTTGGTTCGTGTTGTATCGTCGTCTGATCGATAGAATTTGTTGGAGGAGGGTCAGAACAACGAGATTGACGTTGTGATGAGTCGACTGGAGGAAGGCTGGTCATATGCGTACTCGAACGTGTTTGTCCTCACCTTTTGTCTGTTGGTGGTGATCCTTCCGTTCACTTTTATTTTCTTTTCTTAATGCCTGTACCAGTGCTGTGTTTGTTTCATTCTGAAACGTGGAAACCGCGGTTTCCCTCTTCACATTATTGCTGTTATCATGAACTCCAAGGTGCTTGCGATTGCTCTGATTTGCATTTCGGCCGTTACGGCGGCTGGCCCCATCTTCTTCATGAAAAAGGGCGCGTAGGCGGATGGGTCGGAATTCGTGTGATTCTATAGCGAATCGAGTCTTTATTATAATGACTATATGGAGGTGAAGGACGTGTTGAAAATTGTAGAAAAGGAGGTCGGTGTTTGAGATTGGGTGGTGATGTGTAGGCGGAGAAACCTGTTTATATTCGCTACGTGGATGTTTGTGTTGAATGGAGTGGAGCTGATCGTGTAGGATAAGAACTCGACCGTTTCGGTCATTCAGTCGTATGTGGAGAAGTTCCAGGACCAGACCGTGTTCCCTCATGTGGACGGTGTTCTGGTACTCGTTGTTTGGTGTTGGACTGATACGTAGATGAATGAGACCTATGTGGCTCACAACATGGAGGGTACGATGCAGGGTGTTGGTAGAACGTAGAACTGGAGCGCATTCCCGTCGGAGACATCGTTGTGCTGCAGTTTGTGGAGGAGGAGAAGCAGGAGAAGCAGGAGAAGGTTGAGGAGAAGACGTACGGCGTTGCGATGACGCCCTCTGTGCTGTTTGCGCTGCTGACCATCTTCACGCTGATGTATTCGTTCTATGCCGCTGTGAAGTGCGTGGAGGCTGTCCAGACTCCGACTGTGTACACCACCAAGGGTCTGCCTGTTGGAAAGGAGTTCTAATGAGTTTATTTGGTGTGTTTGTTGTATCGTATTGGTGTATTATGCGTTGTTGCATTGTATTGGTGTATTATTCGTTGTTGCATCGTATTGGTGTTTTATTCGTTGTTGCATCGTATTGGTGTTTTATTCGTTGTTACATCGTATTGGTGTTTTATTCGTTGTTGCATTGTATTGGTGTATTATGCGTTGTTGCAGTGTCGTTACATGGATAATCAAGAGCGGTCAAGTAATCTCGGTCACCCCTAGCAGGATACAATCACTACTATCTTGTCTCCCACAAACACACCATCCATAATACTTCCGATACAGTCCCGGACCGATGTTCACGGTGGGCACGTCCGTGCGGTGCTTCGCCAAGTACCCGTAGGTGCTCTGACTCGTCAGCACCAGCGCGTCGCACTCGCTCAGAAGGTAGTTGTCGATGAGGGAGTTTTCGATTCCCTGCGCCACGCCCTCCTTGGAGTGCGTGACCATCAGTCCCGTCGACAAGTAGTAGTCGCCCGCCTTCTCCTTCAGCTCCTGCTTCACCTCCTCGTTGTCGACCAGCACCAGCCACCGCACCGGCCCCTTCAGCTGCAGACGGCGCGTGAAGCTCATCGCCTCCTCGTAGAAGAGCTCCACGTCCTCCTTCTCCAGGAAGCGTCCCCAGCCGACGTTGCCCTCGAGCAGCCCGGTCCGCACGTGCATGCCCACGACCTTCATCTCGCTCCAGCGCACCTGCTCCTTGAAGCGCACGACCGTGTCCCAGAGCGAGGGGTGCGGCACGATCACGTCCACCAGAAGGAACTGCGAGATCCAGTGCGTCCGCTCCAGCGCACGTCGCGGCGGCTCCAGTCGCGACGGCAGGACGCCCACCGAGACCAGCCAGCGCGTCAGCGTCGGCGAGTGGACGAAGTGCTGCAGGATGCCGCAGTAGCCGCGGATGACGATGTACTTGTGGGGGTCGCTGCCGTTGACGATCGCCGGGATGTCGAGTCCGCACGAGCGCGACTTCTCGCTGATGAAGGTGTCGTTCTGGCTGAGGATGTCTGCGTGGGAGGTCGGAACAAAACCCACTTGCCGAGCGGAGCGAGAGGTCCTGGAAGGGCGTGGAGAAGAAGTGGAGGATGGAGTCCCAGTTGAGCACTACGGTGGAGGCGGGGAGAAGCGCGCACGTCGGAAGTGGCGTTTGGAGGCCATCGCCAGCAGCAGCGCCTCGCCCCAGGCGGCGAGCGTGTTGCCCAGCCCCGCCTTGCTCGGGAAGTACACGATGAACCGCGTGTCGTCGTCGGGAGGGGCGTTCAGCTCGGCGGCCGTCTGCTGCAGGAAGGAGAAGCGTTCGCGGATCATCTTATCGGGGACGTTCGTGTGGTTGTGGTGGTAGTCGAGGACGAAGGGGTACTTTTCCTCCAGCGAGAAGGTGGGGATGGGGGGTGAAGTGGGATCGGGTTTACGCACGCGGCGGCCGAACGTTGGGCGTTTTCGTGGTGCGGTGTTGTTTTGAGGAGCGGTATTGTTTTGAGGAGCGGTATTGTTTTGAGGAGCGGTATTGATTTGAGGAGCGGTATTGATTTGAGGAGCGGTATTGATTTGAGGTGCGGTATTGATTTGAGGTGCGGTATTGTTTTGAGGTGTGGCACTGCTTTGAGATGCGGCGTTGCTTTGAAGCGGCACGGTATCTTGGGATTGCAACGTAGCAGATTGGTCAGATGAAGCCTCATGGGAGGATACCACCTCAGACGCATCACCTCTCGATGATGCCACTCGCGATGGAATACCACCCTGCGACGCCACATTACCAACCTTCCCTCTCTCCACCAACGCCCCACCCTTCGCTTCTTTCTCCCCATTCCCATCCTCCAATGACCCATCATAATCACTGAAATTTTCGACAATACGAATCGAGTCTATCACATTCACCGACTTGGAATTGGTTTCCACAATGTACAAAGGATCTATCCTATCCAAATACGAACTATCACGAGCACGTCTCACAGAAGGCGACTCCGGTTGTGTTCCGATTTGTTCCTACACGATGGATCCAAGAGAAAAGCACAACCTCAGCGGAACTCAGAATCCATAGGAGCACATGAAAAATGAAAAACTGCATCCACTGCAGCTTGGTGGTAGAATGATAATGCGATGTCCTTGGAACAAACAACAACCCCTTAGTCCTTAGCGTCCTCCTCAAAGTTCTTGTCCTTCACCTCGTCCCAATTCATATTGAGCGTTCTTCCGTTGCTCTGCTGCATCGACTTCATCATGGCGCGTCGCTGCTCGGGCGTCGCTCCCTGGTACAACACGCGGAAGAGATTGTCGCCCGACGTGTCCACCTGAATGACACACAACAAGACAGGCCCACTTCCTCCTCGTTATCCTTGCAGAACTTGTCCCAGCGCGTCGTGCTGAACGCATTCGCCGTCGCGACCGAAGGCGCAGAGGGACTCGGAAGAACCGTTTCTACGAGTCACCCGTGGAACCCACGACCTACCAGCAGTCTTCTCGAGGCACGGCCAGTTGGACGAATCCGTCTTGTGGAGCTTGATCTCCACCTTGCTGGGGAATATCCTACCCATTTACAGCAGCCCAGAGTGCTACTTGTACGACGAGCCGGTAGCGTCGATGGTATTGTACAGAGTGAGCGCCTTGACAAAAGGATCACAGTCCGGAGTGGCTATGGTTACAGTGAGCGTCGCAGGCTTGATATCGACAACGATGTTCTCAGAAGGAACGCCCTTGAGACCTAGAAAGTCAGATGTCGAATCCAAGGAGACCAATGAAGGAAACCACGACGTAGTCTCCAGATTGATAATACTGATAGTTGTAATACTTGACAGGCATGGAATATGGTAATAATGGACATGACGTGATTAACTGAAGAACATTCTGGAAAAAGAGAGTGCAGCGGGGGCTGCCTTGTTTCACACGCTGGAGTAAATGAACCCCATCCGTCATATCGCTTCGTTTCCTCCATCAAACACAGCATTACATTGAGTAAATGACAATTCGAAATAGAAATCAGACTTCCGCCACCGACTGCTCCTCCATTCGCGCCATCTTCTTGGCCGCCTTCTCCGTCCGCTTCTTCCGCTTTCTGGCCTCGGCGGACCGATCCTCGTCGTTCGCGGCGTAGCGCATCTTCTTTGAGATCTCGTCGAACGCCTTCAGAAGTTCGTTCAGACGGTAGAAGTAGTCTCTGGCGAATGAATCACGAATACAAAACCCACTCCTTGGACTTCACAGCGTACTGGATCATTTCGCTGTCCATATTGCGATGCGTCCTCTTTGCAATGTCAAAACACCGTAGAGACTACAGGTGAGTGCAATGATGCTACATCGACGAGATTGGTCATGAAATCCTTCACCAACTGATCCATCAGCTCGACGGTCTGCGGGTGTGGTTCGATGGAGTCTCCGAATCCGAACATCATCTCCCTCACTACAGGTGAGAAACGGAGCACTCCACACACAGTTATCTTCGAAGCTGATGCCCTTGAGATTGAAGAGAGGGTAATCTTCGGGATCGGCTCGCGCTGCCATCTGCCTTCGTTGGAGTGTGCTCTGCATGTTCATTCCCTGAAGTCCTGTGGAATAGGATGGATTCATAGGGAGCGATCTTTCGGGAAGCAATTGGTTTGGCAGAAAACTCGTTTCTCCACTTTGTTTCCCGTTCGATCTTGACCGATGGAGACTGAGAGCATTGATGACCGCTGCCCAGGACGTTGGGTGACCAGTTGTCAGAAGTGTCTGAATTACTTGTATCTTGACGAAAAGGAATATGAAAGTGAGAGATAGGTGTGGATGACAGTGTAGAATTCTTCAAAATGTACAAGAAGAGTCTGATGGCGCTGTTTGTTTCGCTCGGCTATCAAATCAAGGAGGGTGGCTTCCAACTGTCGATGGTTGAGTTTTTTGAGGAATTGTAGTTGTATGTGTGATGTGACACGTAGGAGTCGTTTGAACGGGATCGATTTCCCGCTGTGCTCTGCCTGTTTGGAGCAGACCAAGAAGGAGAAGCTGAAGTGCGTAGTTGTGGATGCATGTCCCCTAGAGTGTGCACGAAGGATAAGAACGTGGGATACGTGTTGGAGCGTCTGATTGGTGCCATGACGGTGCAGCAGAAGATGGATTCGCTGAAGGTGTTGACATCACCGAAGAAGGAGGAGGAGGAGTCGAAGGAGCCCGAGTTCTCGTTTGACTCCATCGAAGAGGTGGGGTGTATTGTTTCCGCTGAACCGCAGTTGGAGAAGGAGAAGCAGGCGCTGCAGGAGCGCATTCACACGCTACGAACGAATCTGGCGAGCGTGGAGCGACAGAAGCTGGAGCTGGAGGAGCTGAAGGAGGAGTCAGCGTCGTTGCGCGACGTGATGAATTGCGTGTCTGCGGAGATCTCGCTGCAGCTGGGGAACCACGAGGCGCAGTGCAACAACGTGTCGGAGACGGTGATGGACCACCGGCGCCAGTTGGAGCTGCTGATGCGCTGCAACGCGCTGAACGACGCGATCAGCGTGTGGTTCGACGGCGGCTGCGTGACGGTGAACGGCGTGCGTGCGGGCCGCGTGGGCACGCAGCCGGACTGGTCGGCGGTGAACGCGGTGCTGGGCGACCTGGTGCTGGCGACGGACTGCATGTTCCGGCTGTACGGGCTGCGGTACCAGAACCTGTACCTGAAGTCGCGAGGCAGTCTGAGCGAGGTCATCGACGTGGCGAAGAAGACGTCGTACAGACTGTGGGGGTGAGGGGGAGAGGCGAGGTGTAGGTACTTCAATCCGAAGACGGAGAACAAGAAGCTGTTCGGCGTGGCGCTGCACTTCTATCTGGAGTGGGGTTGGGGAGCGTTTGCGACGTAGGGCGGTGACCCAGCTGGCGACGCACTGCGCGGAGAAGTTTGGCATGAAGCTGGTGTATCCGATTGCGGAGGACACGGTGGGAGGACATGTGGGGTTGTGGGGAGAGACTGAGACGTAGGACTTTTTGTGTAACGACTTTGACGTGTGGATGAAGGCGATTCGATGTCTTTCGATTGATATAAAGCAGATGATGATGTATGCATATGCAGTCAGCGTGCGCGTTGAAAAGCGACAATAAGTGTTCTGTTTGTTTTTCATGAAATGAGAGTGGAGCGAGGATTGAATGTGTGTTTGGGGATGAAATGAGGATTTGGATGGGGTGGCTGGGTTTATGGGTGGTTTGAATACACGTGTCTGACAATGGCGTTCAGATTGTTTTCACACGCGGAAGGGTGAGTATGGATACGACGGTTCCTGCGGATACGGAGCTGAAAGAGAAAAAGGAGGAGGTGAAAACGGAGGTTGTGGAGAAGGCGGAGCAGAAGGATGCGGAAACTTCGGAAAAGGTAGGGAACATGTGGTTTGTGTGATTGGTAGAAGGTGGAGGTGGATGATGGAGTAAAGGGTGATGGGGGTGTAGTGGATGGTGCATTGGAGGAGAAGGTGAATAAGGGAACGAAGGATGTTGTGGAGAATGGCGCAAAGGATAGTGTTCAAGATGCTCTGGAGGTGGATAATACGGCAAAGGAGAAGGTGAAAGAGGATGACAAACCAAGTGGAGAGGATGTCAGAAAGAAAGAAGCGGGGGATGATCAAAAGAAGGAGAAGGTGGATGAGCCTAAAGAAGGGAAGAAGAGAAGAAGACATAAGAAGAAGAAGAGTGGCAAAGAGGCAACGGTTGTGACTCAGCAAGTGGAAAAGAAGGGGGGTGATGGTGATGGTGATGGTGCTGGTGCGAAGGAGGTGGGTTCTAAGCATAAGGATGCGGGTTCTAAGCAAAAGGAGGTTGCTCCGAAGCAAAAGGAGGTTGCTCCGAAACAAAAGGAGGCTGCTCCGAAGCAAAAGGAGGTTACTCCTAAAATGGAAGTGACTTCCAAGCAAAAGGAGGCTACTCCGAAACAGAAGGAAGCCACCCCCAAGCAAAAGGAGGTTGCTCCGAAACAAAAGGAGGTTGCTCCGAAACAAAAGGAGGCTACTCCGAAACAGAAGGAAGCCACCCCCAAGCAAAAGGAGGCTACTCCTAAGCAAAAGGAAGTGAATCCTAAAAAGGAATCAACTCCTAAGCCAAAGGAAGTGACTTCCAAGCAAAAGGAGGCTACTCCGAAACAGAAGGAAGCCACCCCCAAGCAAAAGGAGGTTGCTCCGAAACAGAAGGAAACCACCCCCAAGCAAAAGGAAGTTGCTCCGAAGCAAAAGGAGGCTACTCCGAAACAAAAGGAGGCTACCCCCAAAAAGGAATCCACTCCCAAGAAGGATGCCACTCCCAAGAAGGAATCCACTCCCAAAAAGGAATCCACTCCCAAGAAGGAATCTACTCCTAAAATAGAAACCACTCCCAAACAACAACCAAACCAACAGCGACAGAATAAACACCAACATCCCGCCCGAACCCATAACACCATCGTTATGCCCTTTTCCAGCAAGGACCCATTGAAAGCGCGCCGAGAGGATCACCCACAGCGGGTTTCTCAGGTAAAACAGATGAAGTGGAGTAGGAGTAACATGGATGAATAAGGGGTAGATGTGGTCGTGGTGGACTCGGACGAAGGCTATTTCTAAGTGCCTTGTTTGTTTCGTGATCACATTCAGTGATTGTCCCTCATCACTCCATAATGCAAAAGATAGGAGGACATAGGCTAGAGAAGGAAATGGAAGAGATTGACATGCATGTTCCATGCGCATTCCTTTTTGTCATTTTATCGGATGAGCAACCGCTTCGTGCTTCTGACGATCCTATTATTTGGTATCGGTCTTGCAGGCCGTGATTTTTACAAGATTTTGGGTGTCGATAAGTAGACGGTGGATGGCGAGAGGTGATGGGATAGAAAGGCCTCCGTTTCACAGATCAAGAAGGCCTATCGAAAGCTGAGTCTGCAGTACCATCCAGACAAGTGTAAAACGAAGGAGTGTGAAACGAAGTTCATCGACATTCAGGCGGCCTACGACTGTCTCTCCGACGAGAACAAGAGACGTGTGTACGATATTAAGGGAGAGGAAGGTGTGGAAGAGAGAGAAAAGAACAATAGTCAGCAGGGCTTCAACCCATTCGGTGATATCTTTGGATTTGGAGGATTTGGAGGCAAGCAGCGAAACCAGGATATGCAGGCGACAGTTCCTGTCACATTGGAGGAGTTGTACAACGGAGGCGAGAAGTCGTTCACGTTCAACCGTCAGGAGCTCTGTGAGCACTGCCACGGAACGGGCGCCGATGATCCGGACCACGTGCATACTTGTCCCGTGTGCAAGGGATCGGGCTTCGTTCTGCAGCGCATTCAGTTGGCTCCCGGTTTTGTGCAGCAGGTCCAGCAGCCGTGCCAGAAGTGCGGAGGCAAGGGAAAGACCTTTGACAAGGCGTGTCACGTGTGTCACGGTCGGAAGCTGGTGTCGAAGCCGCACACGATCACGGTGGACATTGAGCGCGGCATGAAGGACGGAGAGCAGATCACGTTCGAGCACGAGGGCAACCAGCATCCCGATCTGGATCCGGGCCACGTGGTGGTGGTTCTTCAGCAACGCAAGCACGCGACCTTCACACGCGACAATAACGACTTGCGGATGAACTACAGCATTTCGCTGAAGGACGCGCTGCTGGGCTGGCGGAGCCACGTGACACACTTGGACGGACACCGCGTGGAGTTCGGGAAGGAGGGAATTACGAAGCCTGGCGAGGTGTTGAAGGTGGAGGGCGAGGGCATGCCGGTGCACAAGTTCCCCAGTCAGAAGGGCGATTTGTACATCACGATTACGGTCGTGATGCCGAAGAGTCTGACGGAGAAGCAGAAGAGTGTGATTTCCACTTTGTTCTAATAGGGATGGTGTGTTTGTTGTGGAGTATAGAATGGTGTGAGGGGATAGGGTAGTTATGCTGTGATTATGTGATGATATAATAACAATTATGCCATTAAGAAGATTATCTCAAAAAACACCGAATAAGTTACAAGTCAAAATCAAAGTCGTCGATGGAATTGGACCGAGAAGAGACGCTGATTTCGTCCATCATCTCTGTGAGCACTGCGCTCAAGAGAAGGAAACGCTCCTACGGTGGTTGTTGGACGTGAAGAGGCGCGACCGCGAGTCGTCGTCGTAGCTGGAACACGTCACGGTGAAGTCCTCCGTGTCGGAGTCTTTTTCCTCCAGCTCGTCGTAGAACTCTGCACATTCACGACCCCCTCCGCCCATACGCTTCAACTCCAAACGCATGGCGAATTGCGCAGCGTTGTCCATGCGGCCTTCCCCGCTCAGCGCCTTCCGAATCGCCGTTGCCAGCTCCTCGTTCCGGTAGAACTCGGCGGGAATCGGAATGTCCACCACATGGAACACCGACTGGTCCTGATACTCCTCGTACGAGTTGCACTTTACGATCCAGTTCAGGACGGCGTGATTCTCCGGATTCACCACCGCCTTCAGACGTTTGATTCCGTTGAGCTCCGCCAACTACGTCGAAGAAGGGGAGCATCCCTACCACGCAGATGGCGTAGAAGAGCGTCACGCCGATGCCCTGACCATGGAACCGGTCAACCACTGTCACCGCCCACTCGGCGACGGTGGGATCCTGCGCATCGACAAAGTACCGACTCGTTCCCACTCCCGGGTACCCAGGTTTGTCGAGCACCACGCCGATACCGTTGTGCTTCTTGTAGTCGAGGCGGGAGAAGTAATCGAGTTCCCGTTCCGTAAATGTCTTCTTTGCGGTGGTAAATCGCATGAAGAGGGAGTTGGAGGAGATTTCGCCTTTGCTCAGAACTAGGATGAAGAATGCGTATCTGTGGGATACCGGAGTGCATTTTCGAACGATCCGATGGAACGATCGGCCGCATGATGAAGGATACGCTAGGATCTTTTGGGAGAGAAAAGCTAGGGGTGACGGACGGCCGCAATCTTCACTTTAACGTGTGTGCGCTCACGAAGTCCATCAGTTCATCCACTGCGGGAAGCGGGGGAAGGTCAACGGCCGATGTCGATTCCGGAACGGGTTTTGCCACGATGGTTGTGGTCTCCTTCGGGATTTCTTTGGGTTCCTCTGTCTGTTACGGAAAACGAAAGGGCGTACGTGATACTTCATTCGAAGTCTGGGACGTGGACGCGTCCTGTTGTGGAGATCCGAACAGATGTCCGAATAGGGAGGCGATGCCTTTGAACATGCTTTGAAAACGGATATGTGTTTCTTACGAAATCCGCGGAAAAGTGTGATGCAACAAACATGGAATGACTATTCTTCGTGACGTTCCGCGGAGTCTTGGTCATCTCTCTTGACGTCCACCTTGGGTTTGGCGTCTGGGGAGTATGCAGGGGATGTGGGGGAGTATGCAGGGGATGTGGGGGAGTATGCAGGGGATGTGGGGGAGTAAGCGGGTGAGGTTGGGGAGTAAGCGGGTGAGGTAGGAGAATATGCGGGTGAGGTTGGGGAGTACGCGGGTGAGGTTGGGGAGTACGCGGGTGAGGTAGGAGAATATGCGGGTGAGGTAGGAGAATAGGCGGGTGAGGTTGGGGAGTACGCGGGGGAGGTAGGCGAGTAAGCGGGTGAGGTAGGCGAATATGCCGGTGAGGTTGGCGAATATGCCGGAGAAGTCGGTGAATACGCCGGCGAAGTAGGCGAATACGCTGGAGAAGTTGGCGAATATGCCGGCGAAGTAGGCGAATACGCCGGCGATGTAGGCGAATAAGCCGGCGATGTAGGCGAATACGCCGGTGAGGTAGGCGAATACGCCGGCGACGTAGGCGAATAAGCCGGTGAGGTAGGCGAATAAGCCGGCGATGTAGGCGAATAAGCCGGTGATGTAGGCGAATACGCCGGCGAGGTAGGAGAATACGCCTGGTTCGCAGCCGTAAACCCTCCATTCGCAGACGGAACATATCCCGGACTCTGCGCCAAGTACCCGTTGCCGAATCCCGACTGCGGAGCGCCCATCGGTCCCGCCTCCGCCACACCCGCCGAATAACTCGGCGACGCCGACATTGCCGAATAGTCGTACGCCACGCCCGGAGACGCGTTGGTGAAGGCAGGCGAGAACGCCGGCGACGCCTCTCCACTGACCGCGTCGAAGTAGTTGGCAGGCGCTGGCGACGCGAAGTCGTGCACGTGCGACATCTCGTCCTCGTCCTATTCCTCACATCCCCTCTCCTCCTCTACCACGAAACGCGACGACAACTCGTCTCCCTCCGGCGCCACATCCACCGCCTCCGCGAGCTTCTTCGTGTCCAGATACACGTCGAAGACGCCGGTTCCCGTTGGCAGGAACTGGCCCGTCATGACGTTTTCGCTGACGCCCAACAGCTTGTCCTTTTCGCCAAAGACGGCGGCCTCCATGAACACCTCCTGCGTCTCCTCGTAGGACGCCTTCTGCAGCGGCGACGCGTCGATACGGTTGATTCCGTTTCGCGTGATGGGCATGAGGAAGCCCTTGTACGTCATCACGTCGCACAGAATGGAGAGATGGCGGTGGTTCACGTAGGAGCCATCGAAGCTGATGACCGTGCGGATTTCCTTCATGAGGGCACGTCGCGCCGCCTCGATGCCGAGAACCTCGAAAATCTCCTTGATGTCGTTGGTGTACATCTTGGTGAAGTCGAGCGATTCCTCCATCATTGCGCCACGCAGATTGGTTCCGTCGGTCAGCAACACCCATTCCCTACACGTGATCCCGCAGCCACACGTCTACTGGTGCTTCTTCTTGCGCTCCTCCGGCGACAGATGCACCTCCTCTTCCTCCTCTTCCTCCTCCAGCTCGTTGATCGTCTCGTCGCTGATGTACACGGTATCGATGCCCGGCGTTCCGAAGAGAACCAGATGCGTCTGCAGGATGTTCAGAACCGACTTCAGCAGCTCGTCTCCGGCGGCGGCGTCATTGTCACTCTTCTCCACCTCGCGGAGCAGACGCACCTGGATGACGGGCGAGTTGTCGTTGTCGTTGGACGCGATGGTCGAGAGCATGTCGGGAATCAGCGCCTTGATGCGCTCCGCCACCACCTGCGGCGAGACCTTCTTCGCCACCACCATCTGCTTGTTCAGCGCCAGACGCAGCATCCACGGAGACAGCGACATGGGGTCCAAATCTTCGGTATCGAAGAAGTTCTTCACCAGCAGCGCGTCCTGCTTGACGACGGTGTTCACGGGGTCGGGGTCGTAGAAGATCTCGGCGCTCGCCAGAATGGTGTTCAGCGTGGTCAGTCCGAGGGCGTTCTGAACGCGCTCGGCCTCCTCCTTCTTCTGCCGCAAGTCCTTCCGCAGTCGCAGCGTCATGGTGGGCGTGCTAATGTCTGAAACCACGTTGATGATCTCCTCCAGACGCGGCACTCCGAGCGTGACGTTCTTCTCCGAAACTCCGGCGAAGTGGAAGGTGTTCAGCGTCATCTGCGTAGCAGGCTCTCCGATGGACTGCGCAGCCACGATACCGCACACTTCACCGGGACTCACCTGCGCCTTCATGAAGCGGTTGTGGATTTCCGCAATCAGCCAATCGAAGGCCTTCTGGGTGAGACGGTGCTCGCAGAGAATGGGCTTGGAGGCGAGCGTGCTGCGCGCGAAGATGGAGAAGAGGAGCTTGGCGTTGTCCTGCGACTCGGCCATTCCCGTGGCGGGACTGATGACGCACAGGTGCTTCAGCAGACTGCGCACCTCCTCGATGACGTACTCGGGAGACATGTCGCTCTGCCCGTTGGGGTCCACGTGGAATCGCGACTTGGCGGTCCAGATCAGTCTCGGAATGTTGACGGGCAGGTGGAACGTGTTGATGTTCTGCAGCTTCTCGTCCATCACCGTCACGATGGACCGGAGATTGCGTCGGTCCGCGAGGATCTGCTCGAACTCGCTCTCCAGAGCGTGCTGGATGTCGACCGATCCGCGAACCGTCGCCAGCGTCTCCTCGTTCAGCCACATGCGCGAGGACACGGAGTCCTCGTAGCCGAAGCGGTAGTCCGTCAGATCCCAGCGGTACGCCTTGATCAGGTCCTTCATGTGCATGTGGAGAATGGGGATGGACTGGTCCTCGATCCAGCGCGCGTCCATTCCGTCCTCTCCGTACAGGAACTGGACGATTTGTCCGCGGGAGTTGCGCACGGTGCCGTCGTAGTACACCATCAGATCCTCCATGGACTTGATCAAACGACGCTGGATGTATCCCGTCTTACTGGTCTTCACGGCGGTATCGATGATACCTTCGCGACCTCCCATGGCGTGGAAGAAGAACTCCTGCGGTGTCAAGCCCTTCAGGTACGAGTTGACGACGAAGCCGTGGGCGTCGGCGCCTAGGTCGTCCTTGCAGAAGTGGGGCAGCGTGCGGTACCGGAAGCCGTAGGCGATTCGCTTGCCGTCCACGTTCTGCTGTCCCACGCAACCGGAGATCTGCTGCAGGTTGAGGGGCGATCCCTTGGAGCCCGCCAGCGCCATCGCCTGCATGCTGTTGTCGGACCGCAGATTCTTCATGATCTCCTTCTGCGTCTTCTTGGCCATGGTATTGAGCAGACTGTTCACCGACCACTCAAAGAACTGCTCGATGGTCTTTCCCGGCTGCTTCTCCAGCTCCTTGTGCTGGCCCTTCTGGATCAGCTTCGTCACCTCCTCCTTCACGGAGGCAATCAGCCGCATCACCTCCTTCATGGTGTCGGGCGTGGGGACCATGTCTCCCAGACCCACCGAGAAGCCGCGGTTCATGAGCCAGTAGTTGACCATGCGCTGGTTCAGTCCGAGGAAGAGACGCGCCGCCTCCGGCCCCTTGTCGTTCATGAGCACGTGCGTGATGCCTCCGGACTTGGTGTTGCCGATGCTGTTCTTGTCGATGACGCCCATCAGCAGCTCTCCCTCCAGAATCAGCACTTCCGAGTCCAGACTGTTGAGTGGCAGTCGCTTCTCCTTGTCGTAGGTGGTCGAGTGCCGACGCAGATTCAGGTCCTTCTACGGGTGAGAGAGCAAAGCAAAGACGACGGGGAGGAGGAAGGAATACATTTGCTTTCCCGTCCACAGCGGAAGCAGACGGTTGTTGCGGCGGACGGTGACGGCGGGCACGGGCACGGCGCCGTCAAAGTCGTCGACCCACATCAGCATGTTCATCATCATGTCGCGCTCCACGAAGGTGTCGCGCTGTGTGAGCTTCTGCGAGCCCAGCAACGTATCCTGGACGATGCCCATGACGGGACAGTTGCTCTTCGGACTGATGATGTTCTTGTGCACCATCATGAGCTCCGTGACCTCGGCGCGCGCCTGTACCGTCTGCGGTGAATGCGAGGAGGAAAACGCACCTGCGGAACGTGGATGTTCATTTCGTCTCCGTCGAAATCGGCGTTGTAGGGCGTGGTGCACGAGAGGTTCAGTCGGAACGTGGAGTAGTCGAGGACGCGGACGCGGTGGCCCATGATGGACATCTTGTGCAGCGACGGCTGTCGGTTGAACAGGACGATGTCGCCGTTGTTAATGTGGCGCTCGACGATCATGCCCTCCTTCAGCGTGGGCGTCTGCAATCGCATCTCCCCTCCACTCCTACGCCGCGCACGTAGTGCAGGTCGTGTCGCACGCCCTCCGTGTCGATGTAGTACTTGGCGCCGGGCCACTCGTCCTTTCTCGCCACGAGCTCCGTCAGCTTCTTGATGTTGTAGCGCGTGACGCGTTCGGGGAAGGTGAGGATCTTGGCCAGCGAGCGCGGCACGCCGACCTCGTCGATGTCGATGGTGGGGTCGGCGGTAATGACGGATCGTCCGCTGAAGTTCACTCGCTTGCCCATCAGGTTGCCGCGCACACGACCGGTCTTGCCCTTGATACGCTGGCGGAAGGTTTTGAGGGGGCGCTTGTTCTTCTGGACGGCGGACACGACGCCCGCACGCTCATTGTCGATGTAGTTGGAGTAGTAGACTTGGAGCATCTCGATGATGCCGTTCATCTCGTCGCCCTTCTTGCCGCGGTGTTGCTACCCCTCAAGCCACTTCTCCATTCCGACATCTCCCTTGATGGCCATGTTCGCCTTCAAGATGTTGGCGAGGGCGAAGGTGATGTCATCTTCGCTGAGCGTGGTGCTTCCGGGGAGCATCACGGAGGGACGGACGGCGATGGGCGGGACCTAGCGGTGAGGGAGAGGGCGGACGGGAACGGGAATCACGCTGAGGATCATGTATTCGGGCTTGATCTCGGGGTAGTCGAATCCCATGAAGCGCGCGTCCTCGGGGCTGATGCGCTTGAAGATGTCCTTCACGGCGGAAGGGCTGATGTAGCTCACCTCGTCCTCGTTGTTGGAGTTCTTGATGGTTTGCCGAATCTTGAGTCTACACGTTACGAATCGGTCGAATTCCTCACCCTTCACGGTGGTACTGCGCGCGCGGACAGCCACAGCCACCCTTTGCCTGGTCGCACACCTTGACTGTTTTGGCGTATTTGAAAACGCGAGCGAGACGGTGACAGTTGTCGATTTCAAACTCGTCCTCGGGGATATCGCCTCTGGCAACAAGGCATCGCGAACACTTGTAGCACACGCAGGAAAGCACGCGGTAACTACAGGTGAGGAACACGGGGAAGGGGAAACATGGGCTCCAGAAAGCCAGTGTGGAAGATATCTGCGTTGAGCATGATGTGTCCGAAGTGGCCGGGGCAGTCCTCATACTTTCTCCGGCAAGTCTCGCAAACATCGGTTCGACTCACGGTTCCGAGACGTGGATCGTTGAGACCGCCACGGAGCGGTCGTCCGTTTCTGGAAATCTCGATCTGGTACACTCCGCTGTCCTCATTCGTGTCTCCGGTCGTAACGGAGTTCTTGATAATCTCGTCCGGTGAAAGGATGCCAAAGTCAATTTCTCGGATTCGTCGAAGAGGTGCAACGCTTCCGCAGAGAGAAGGCATGGTCAATTCAACGGAAAACTAATCCAAAGTTAGCAATGAAATGGGAAGTGGTGCGGAACGAAATGGGAAACAAAACTTACGAATCGAAGTCGGTTATTGAACAAACGACAGTCTGCAAATCCAATTGGCTGCACCACTTTTGGGGCTTTCAAACCGATTCGGATCCAAGATTGGTGATGGAAGAAGTCGCCTATTCACTGGTAAGTAGTCTGGAAGATGCGTCCAAATGCGAGCAGATTCTACAAGACTTCTTGTCGCATCGTGCTCTCAGCGAAGATCCGTACAGTCGAAACGGCGGGACCCTGCTCGACTACTTTCTCACAACCGCTCCGAACCGTCTGTTTCGTCGTCTGTTCCATGTGAACAAGGAAACGATCGGATTGCTCTCGGAAGAGCTCTGCACAACGCGGGCGTTCCTCGTCGCGCGGCTGGACGAAAAGGACGAACGCTTTCTCTCCTTGTTGTTGAGCGTCTCTATATTATATCTGAATTCAACCCTGTCAATGCGCGCTTGTGCCTATTTTAGTGGGATCACCGTTCCCCAAATGGAGAGCTACCTGAATCTCTTCAATAAGATGATGAACGAAATGAAGGACAAGGTCATCCGGTTCCCCTCGCTCAATTGCCAGAATCTCCTGAAGGTGAATGGCAAGCGTTTCTTCCCCGGAGCCGTCGGCGTCGTCGGTAGCGTTTCCTGTGTCGATTGACGTGTAGAGAGCGTGTTTATTCCCAAGATATCCGCGGTCGAGGAGGAGGAATACGCCTTCTCCAGCCGCGACCGCAAGCAGGGCATCCGACTGCTTCTGGTCGTGGGGCGGGATGGCAAGCTCTTCAACATGCATGTGAGCGAGAGTGGAAGGGAGTCGAGCTGCACCGTTTTCAACGAATCCGCTCTGGGCTACACACTGCGATTTCACAAGCGGTCCATCTTGAATCGTATCCTTGAGGTGCGTATGTGAGCGAACAGGTGGCTCCTTCCTCCTCGCCAGTCGCGCCTTCCCCGAACTCCCCTACCTTCAAATCCCCTTCTCCAACGAGGAGATTCGCATGAGCGCCCGTCCAGCTGCCCTCTCCAACTACAACTACTGGCATCACAAGGCGCGTCACGTCGCCGAGAAGACGATCCAGCGCTGGCTGTATCGGTGTCCGAAGTGCCGCTCCGGTCTGCCCTTCTTTTCCTCGCGGAACTGCATCATCTTCGTGATCAGTTCGCTGGTCTTGCATCAGATGTGTCAGGTGATGGAGGACGAGTGGATGGACGACGACGCTTCGATCCCCTGCGTCATTGTCGCAAGCAAGGACGGCGAGGACGTTCCCGGCGTGGAAGAGGAGGGTCACCGCGTGTACGACGTGAATCCTGAGGGAGTGGGGGGAGAGGTGGACTACTACGACCTGAAGAGCATGGTGATTCCGGAGCGACATAACGAGGCGGGGGAGGTTGTGAGCGAGGAAGCGATGAACAGCATGTACGAAAAGCTAAAGATTGTGGCGAGGAAGAGGCGCGATTTTCTTGTGGAGTTGGTGGCGTTGTTTCCGAATCGATCCGTTTCTATGTTTGATGATTGATGGGTGTTTGTTGGAAGTGGCGTTTGGGATGGATGATGTGGGGATTAGTGAATGGGATGGATGATGTGGGGATTATAGAATGGGATGGATGATGTGGGGATTAGTGAATGGGATGGATGATGTGGGGATAATAGAATGGGATGATGATGTGGGGATTATAGAATGGGATTGATGATGTGGAGATTATGAAATAGTATTGCTAGTATGGACATCAAAGAATATGAATAGGTCTGCAAACAAACACAACAACTGCGACGAGAACGCAAAACCACCATCGTCGCCGCCGCCGCAACGCTCGCAACGCCCACCCAAAAGAGCGGTCTCTGCCAGAGGCGCTTCTCCACAGCCCCTTCCTCCTGAAGCAGATGCGCTCCTTGAGAAGGATTACAGACGAACACTGAGCAGGAAACGCCCGTGCGTTCCTTGTAGTCCGCCTCGATCGCCTTCATCACGCCCTTCGCCTGAGACGACTCCACAAGGCACGCGACACAGTCGTCGCCCGTGAATCGCGCACCCAACACGCCCGTCTGTTCAATCGCAATCTCCACAAGCGAATCCACATTGGGAGAGGTGACAGACGTGTTGTCACGAAGCGACGCGTGACTCTCAATGAGGAGAGAACCAACGCGATCGTAGTCCTTCGCCTCCATCGCCTCCTTGCAGGACTGAACGCGCTGCTCCTCCGACACCAGGTGGTACGCGAGGGGATACGTGCTGCCGAGTTCCTTCCTCATGGCTTCTACTTGGTCCGGCGTGGCGTCCGAGAGTGAGGTGAGTTGGGAGTAGGAGGATTGGAGAGTGGTAAGGATGGTGGTGGTAGGGGTGGGGGTGGTAGTGGGAGTGGTAGCGGCTGTAGTAGTAGAGGTGGCATTGGTAGCGGTGGCATTGGTAGCGGTGGCATTGGTGTTAACAACAATGTCATTACCATCAAGAGAATCACCACACTTACACACCAACAAACAAATGGATGGATCCAACGGCATCCACTCTCCCTCACTCGCATGACAATTCACAAACAACAGCGAATCCCGTTGGGAACAGGATGCAGTGAATGCACCCACACGATCAACGGAAGAAGGAACAAACTGACGCTCCGCAGAAACACACAACGACGAACGCTCCTCCGGACTCTGTACGACCATCAACGCATGCTCCAGGAACAACGACATGGCAGCTCCAACGGAAGACGTCCAACCCATGCCATGCTCAAAGGGAATGTCTGAAACGACCGCAACATCAAACCCAATCTCCTCCTTGTTGAAACGCGTTATGAATTCACGCACAACACCCTATACAGTGACCGGAAAACAGAGTACGAACACAAAGAAGGTTGATCCAATCGCTGTGTGCGTTAGGCGCAAGCGAACTATCTCCTTTGAATTCCTCGATCGTTTCCGTCCGATCCGACACAATACGACACACCTACATATCAATGGAAAAGATGAGGGTACATTTCCAGCGACAAGGGTTCCCGCAACAACGGTACCCATTCCAATCGCAACCGACACTGCATTTCCGTCATCTTCGTCACGACCATTACCAAGAAGCGTAATTGTTCCAGGTGCATATGCTGTAAAGCATGGGGACGAATCAAAAGACGATTTGAACAGACGAAGAGCCTTTTGACGAAGTTCAGAAGACATTTGTGCAGAGGAAGGAGGGAAAGGAAAAGGGAGTGGGTGGATGCACCGTGAAGTGGATGGGGATGGATTGAGGAATGAGGTGTAACATCATGGGGATGGGGGCGCGGCAGGGAGTGTAGTTGGGAAAGGGATGTGTAGTGGAATAGGGAAAATGGGTTTGGAGTCAAGTTGGATGAAATCGTCGATGAAACGGATTCGTACTTGGATGTGTTGAAGAAGAGAGATTAGAGAATGTTGGATAATAGGGAGGAGAGTAGTCTGAATGAGAACACGAGGGAGTGCAGCGGCAGGGAATCGGATATGTATTCAGAGAGGAATCACAAATGCGAAAACTAGGAACGACAGGGCGGTGTGGATGATCATGGATATGATCAACACCATTGGGGTTTCAACGACACCAACTGTAGGGGATGATAGGGACTGCCTGTAAGGTATGAAAATGGGAAAAGGCGTGACAATGAAATGATGAGAGCAATGAAAGGAAGAGTGACACTTGAAAAGAGAGGGTGTGGATAATGCAGCTGTTGATTCCATGAAATGAATAGGAGATTTGTGATGGAGAGAATCGAATATGGGTTTTTCGTTACTGACGACAAGAGGAAGATGGGAATGATAGGATGGAATCTGGTTGAGATAGTAGAGAACAGAATGAGGGAGTGAAGTGAGAGTGGGGAAGGGAGATGGAAATGTGGTTACAGGAGAATGAGAGAAATTGCAGCTTTGTAGTGTCTCCGATGGAAGGAAATGAAAAGGAGTGGTGATGATTGCAATTGCGAAACTCTAGCGCGAGGCGATGTAGGTGATACGGGAGTGAGACCGAATAAATTGGGATTGAGAATCCAAGGAATAGCAGATTCGCATGATTCCTCTCCCACACTCAGGTTATCGGAGGAGATTAAGAATAGACGACAGAATCAACCGATCATTTCCTTTCACAAACGAATTCATCGATTGATTCAACATGTCAAGAGGTCACAATCATGCGAGCAACACCCTCTATGAAGAGAGATTCCATTCTGTTTTCAAGGAGTAGCGTTCATTCAACAACAAACGATAGCCTTCACTTCCACAATGTCAAAACATCTGACACACCCATTCCACACCTCATTCGGACCGTAAAAATGAAATCATCATTGAATCAATGGAATCAACAACGCTATCATCGAGATGCTGAAGGATCCAAGATGGTCAAACACAACCCATTTCAACTGATCATCGAAGAGAGAGAGAATCCCAATGAATCATCCCAACTGCATTCTCAAGGATTCTACAAGCAATGAAAGAGTGAATGGTGGGATGAGTTGGCATTTGAATGGGTGAATCGAAAACAATTGTGTTTTGGAAAGTGAAACAATGATGCTGATTGGACGGCGTAACAAATCGGAGAGAATCCGTTCTTCGACCCTTTGTTTGCAGGAATCGTTTCGCAGTGCAATCACTCTTCATGGACTGACCTCGATTCTACCATTCGTTCGATGGAATATGTACTCGCATGTTGATCAATGAATCGAAAACGGAGGAATGGGTTCCAAAGGGTTCCAGTAGACAGGTGGAAGGCAGGAATCGGAATTGGGTACGATAGGAATGGAGAGGACCAGAAGGAGTAAGTGAAACGACCTAATAGTGGTATCCTGTTTCCACCATACATTCTTTAAGCAACCAATGTACTTATGCAGAATGGGTATAATAAACTGAATACACCGATTGAAATAGCTGAGGAGATAAGGAGATTGTATTCATTATCCCCTCTTTTCCATATTATAATTACATTGAATACATCAACCGTCTGGAAATGAAAGTGGATGATTATTGCCAAACAATTCCTACTCAAGCGGAAATGATACGGATAATCGAAAAGGCATTTATCGACATAATTAGTGATGACTGCATTGATGTAATCAGCATAATCAAGAAAGCAAGGCGGATAGTTCATGATAAGGAAGATATATCACTACTGAGTCTTTTACTCATATGTCGTTGATTGTTCTCGTAGTAGACTAAGTACAAATATACGTTTGTAATCCAAATAACTCCAATTCTGGTAAAACACTGTGGTCCATATTATTCTATAAAAAGGCCCATTGTTTTACAATATTGGCCTGATTATACTACACAGAACGCGGGCAGTAGTTTCATGACTATTATACTTTGCTCTCGACATTACAAATGAATGGTGCTATTAGGACTCTCCTAAATATATCCATTTCTCAAGGTTGCTCACTATTTCTTTGGCATTGTAGCTATTCCATCCAGTTGGCTCATTCTTTAGTCTTTTCAAATGCTGTTCCTAAACGTTCTTCTGCTCACCCTCGGTTTTGCTCTGGGTCAACAACCACTTTCATCCTCTTGTAATGACAATCAAGTGTACGTGAAGTTTGTGAAAAAGACCGGCCAATGGGCTGGTGAGGAGTCTTGGCAGATTCTCAATGGCGCCACGGTTATCTACACTTCTCCATCACTGTCGAATAACGCTATACGAACGATTGAAACCTGTCTTACTGCTTCTGCGAACAGCCAGTACACCCTGAAGATGAAGGATTTGTATAGTGATTCTTGGTCGAATGGTGCTTGGCTTGAAATCTACGGTGTGAACGGAAACCTTGCGCTCAAGGTGATGATGACGGAAGACAGAGAGGAGACGATGAATCTCTCTCTGTACGCCCCCATCAACAAGAACGCGGAGTGGAAGTACAACACGAATGCTGATGGCAACTGGAAGGATGTGAACTATTCGGATGCTGCGTGGACTGCGATTACTCTCGGATCCACTTCGGAACAGTCCGTTGGAACTCAGTACTTCCGCAAGTCGTTCACCGGCCTGGCGGACATGGCTGCGGTTGAGCTGGGACTCTTCTACCAGTACGGTATCGTCGCCTACATTAACGGTGTGGAAGTCTACCGTGACAACATGCCTGAAGGAGCTGTGTCTGCCGGAACAATGGCTACTGGAGGATACAGTACCTATGACTACCGCGGAGTCTACCGTTCTGCTGATGCTGCTGCCAACTCGGCGAGTATGCTCGCTGTGGAGCTCCATTTCACGCAGACGGGCATCACGACGGCTGTCCAGTTCAACGCTTACCTCGCTTTTGGCGCTGGTATCACCAACGAGAACAACTGCTACGTTGCTCCTATGGATTTCACTGTGACGAGCACTGGCATCAACAACAACGGCAATTCGATCTCGTGGACTCGTAACTCGTATTCTACCACGTCCTCCATTCCCGGAACGCTCACCTACACGAGCAAGCGTGCCATCGTTCCCGCTATCTCTTCTATCCGCATTTGGCCGTTCAGTAATCCCAACAATCATCCTACTTCCTTTATGCTTGAGGGAGCGAACTCGGCTACTGGAACCTTCCTGGAGCTTTACTCGACTACGACTGCTCGCCATACGGCTAGCACGTGGACGCAGTTCGATCGTCCTGTTCCCGCCAACCGTTTCTCTGTGTACAGAGTGACGCTTCGTGCTGCTCAGAACACTCCCATTTACCTGAATGAGATTCAGTTCCTGGTGTGCAATCGTCCTGTGCCGACCTCCTTCAGCTATCCCGAGACTTCGTATACGCTCTACCGTAGTTTCCAGAGCGTGAGTATTGCTCCCACTACATATGGATTCACTTCTTGCACTTCCAATCCTCCTCTTCCCGCCGGAATGACTGTGAATTCTGCGTCGTGTATCATCAGTGGTACGCCTACTGAACTGGCTCAGGCTACGTATACGATCACGGCTGGTGGTGCCTATCCTGCTACTGCGACGGTTACCTTCTCTGTGGTTGACTGTGCTTCCTCGTTGTACAAGATTGTCCGTACCTACAAGAGTGGTCCTCAGAACGAGTCCTTCCGAGTTCGCGATTCCTCAAATGATGCTGTTATCCTTGAGGTGAATCGTGGCCATTCCAGTCCTGCTAATACGGATGCTGATTACTTCATGTGCACGGATAAGGAGCGTTTCGATGTGGCTCTGTATCACACTTCCAATTACTGGGCATCGGGTTCTTACATTTACTTCTACTACGCGGTTTCGGCGACGGACGGTGAGGCAGAGATGATTCTGAAGGCTCGCTTCGATAACAACCAGGGTAACGAAGCCAACTACTACATGCGTCGTCCTTCTATTGCTGCTTCTGCCAACTGGTTCTACAAGATGGGAACGGTTCCCGCTAACTGGTATGCGGAAGCCACATCCACTTCGGATTGGCAGACGGGTTCCAAGGGTTCCTTCACGGGTGCCACGAACGGTATCCAGCTGTACAGACAGAACTTCAACATCAACTCGCTGGCGGAGGTGCTGGGAGTGGTGCTGAGCATTCGCTACAAGTACGGTTGCGTCGTGTACCTGAACGGTCACGAGGCGTTCCGTAACGGAGTGACGGGAGAAGTCTCTACTGCTTCCACATCTTCCAACACCTATTCTGCAGTGAAGTACCGCGTGATTACGCTTCCCGGAAAGACGGTTCCCACGACCGAGGTCCCCACTTCCGTTGAGTACATCAAGCAGGGATCCAACACGATTGCCATTGCCATCGTGGGTCCTTCCAGCGACACCCAGTCCTACTTCGATGCCATTGTCCGTCTGATGCCCAACCAGCCCGAGTCCCACATCTGGGAGTACACGGTCAGCTCGACGGGTGTGAATGGAGCGTCCAATGCCTTCAATATGTACTATGGTAATAATGCTTATTCTACGTCTTGCAGCGCCAATGAAATTGTTCTGACTCTGGAGGACGATCGTCGTGAGTGGATCAGTTCGGTGCAGATCCAGAACTACTACAGCAGATTCGAGCAGTCGGTGACGCAGTTCAAGATCTATGGACGCAACTCGGGTGACTGGATTCTGCTGAAGGACATCAGTGGACTGGTGTACTCGCTGGCTGGTCAGAAGAAGCGCATCTACCTGAGCAACAACACTCCATACAACCAGTTCAAGTTTGAGAACTTTGGAACGGGAAATCCTTCTGCCTGTGCTTGGAAGGTCCAGTCTCTGTTCCTGTATGCGGATAACACGATGATTGATTCCACCGAGCTAGTGTATCCTGCTAGTGGAGAGGCCTTCAAGAACATTGAAATTGCTGAGATCATTCCCGAGGGAGCAGATAAGTACGTGAGCTACACGATTACTCCCGCTCTTCCCGCTGGCATTCATCTGGATGAGCACACGGGTTGGATTGCTGGAACGGCTACGGCGGAGAGTCCTGTCACGTCGTATCAGATCACGGCTACAAAGCTGTCGGGTGGAACGGTCACGAAGACGATGAGCTTCAGTGTTCAGATTTGTACTGGAGGCAAGAGTCTGGTTACGTTCCGTTACCGTGCGGACTCCTATGCCAATGAGAACTCGTGGAAGCTGTTTGCTGGTCGCGGCACCAGTGGTACGCTTCTCCAGTCCGTTGCCAAGTTCCCCGTTGCGAGTGCTCACTACTACGTTGATTTCTGTAAGGAAGATGACATCTACACGCTCCAGTCGTTCGATTCGTTTGGAGATGGATGGCAGACGGGTACTGGTTACACGATGACGGTGGATATGGGTGAGATGGAACTGGAGATTGAGGAGCTGAAGAACGGTTCTCCCAAGCCTCTGAGTGTGTCGACGGTGTTCTCCACGTTCTTCCCGTTCCAGGTCGAGTACACGGACTGGAAGGTGCTTCAGGCGGAGGCTCCGGAGGGTTGGAACGGAGTGAATTATGACGATTCCGCTTGGCATACTCGCAAGGCTGCTGCCATTCCCACTACCACCTACACCACGACGTACATCCGCAAGACCTTCCAGCTCACCAGTGTGAACGAGTACAGCGTGATGAATGTGCGTGTGAAGTACACGGGAGGAGTGGTTGTCTACTTCAACGGAAACAAGGTGGCTCGTTTCAACCTCATCGATGCTTTCGATGCCTCTACGGAGTCGATTGAGGTGCACGACGCTACAGCCTTCTCCAAGTTCCACATCATTCTGTCCACGGCAGGAGTTCAGGAGGGAACCAACGTGATCGCCTTCGAGATTCATCGTCCGAAGGGTACTTCTTCCTCGGAGCCTATTGTCTTTGATGCTACGGGTGTGTTCGGACTGAACGATTGCTCAACTGTGGTGGATACCTACTCGTCTCTCACTTCTTCTCTCAACGATGTGAATATCGCCAACGTGATGGATCTGGATCCGTACACGACCGCTACTCCTGGTAACGTCATTGGTACTTTCATCGAGTGGATTGTGGAGAACCTGGAGGGAAGCAAGTGGAACTCGTTCAACATCCTTGGCAGCTCCACGGTGAACAACTGGGGTTTCGATATCAACACAACGTTCGATCCTGAGGATCCCGAGAGCGAACCCGTCACCACCGAGTTCAAGGCTCAGTCTGTTCTGGATCGTACCAAGCCTCAGCTGGCTGTGCCCGTGGCGCTGGCTGGATTCCGCAAGGTGCGCTGGGAAGTGATCAACGCTGGATCTGCTTCCACTGATGTCGGTTCAATCCATGTTGCCTACTGTAAGCCTTCCGGAAGTGTGTGTGCGGGTGTGGACAACTATCCTCCAGTGAAGAACGGTGAGTATTCGTATTCGTCGTGTCCGTATGGGTACCGTGGTTATTCCTATCGTGTGTGTGTTGATGGTGTTCTTGGCGAGGTTCAGTATGATAAGTGTGTTGTGCGACCGACTACTCATGTTCCAGCAACTCAACCTCCTACCACTCAACCTCCTACACCGACTCCAACTCCCACTCAACCTCCTACTCAACTTCCTACAACCCAACCTCCTACAACCCAACCTCCTACAACTCAACCTCCTACAACCCAACCTCCTACTACTCAACCTCCTACAACCCAACCTCCTACTACTCAACCTCCTACACCGACTCCAACTCCCACTCAACCTCCTACTCAACTTCCTACAACCCAACCTCCTACAACCCAACCTCCTACAACCCAACCTCCTACAACCCAACCTCCTACTACTCAACCTCCTACACCGACTCCAACTCCCACTCAACCTCCTACTCAACTTCCTACAACCCAACCTCCTACAACCCAACCTCCTACTACTCAACTTCCTACAACCCAACCTCCTACTCAACTTCCTACAACCCAACCTCCTACTCAACTTCCTACAACCCAACCTCCTACTACCCAACCTCCTACTACTCAACCTCCTACAACCCAACCTCCTACTACTCAACCTCCTACACCGACTCCAACTCCCACTCAACCTCCTACTCAACTTCCTACAACCCAACCTCCTACTACTCAACCTCCTACTACTCAACCTCCTACTACTCAACCTCCTACACCGACTCCAACTCCCACTCAACCTCCTACTCAACTTCCTACAACCCAACCTCCTACTACTCAACCTCCTACTACTCAACCTCCTACAACCCAACCCACTACTCAACCTCCCACCCAATCTCCACCCACCTGCCCCGCTGCTCCTTCCCTTCCCCAGTCACTTGTCAATGCCATCGCATCCACTCCCTGCGGTGATGGATTCATTGGTCAAAAGACGTTTACGTGCAAGCTCGTGGATTCTGAACCGCAGTGGATACTAACCAACTCGGAATGCAGTCCCATTAAACCGTCTACTGGAACTGTTGTTATCTCCATCACGATTGAAATAACTGGTATCACCATCACGGAAGGATCGGACTTCATTGAAACCATCCGTCGCATTCTCTCCACCCTTCTCAGAGTTCCCTACCAATCCATTCTCATCTGGAACTTGCACGACTTCTCACGTCGTCTACAGGATACGGTATCTCTTGAGGTGAACGTGTTTGTCGATACTTCAAACCAGAAGAAGGTGGAGGCCGTATCGTCCCTGTCGTCAGCAGCCGTTCTCGAGGAAGCCAAGAAGGCAGACCCCGTTACGTTCTCTCCAAAAACTTCCCTTACCTTCGCGAAACCTCCCATGATCATTGATCCTACCGGAAAGTGCGGCGATGGTTTCATCTCCATGTACTTCAGCAAGCCGCTCGATGGCATTCGTTGCCAAGTGCGTGTGAGTGACGCTTCCATGAAGACGGATGGACTCGTTCTGATTGATGAACTGACTTCCAGCGCTGGATACTGCGTCAATTCTGGATACTACTATATTGGCTGTGACGGTTATACAGAGGTCACCTTCGAGTTTTTGGGCACCGAAGGTAAGATGACGTGGAGTTTTTATCCTCCCTATTGGAGAGTTTTGATACTGCAGAAGACGGGAAAGAGCTGGAATGTGATTCCCGAGAGCCACGGAAATCCAAATCTTGACAAGAACAAATCCCTCACTGGTCTGCCAATCTATCCGGAGGATCCAATCGATGCCAAGGCGGACTTCACCTGCAATGAGAAGGGATATATGGAGTATCTGAGTAAATGGGGCAACAAGAAAAGTACCTCGCGTGATGTGGAGAGTGAAGAGTTCCAGAAGCGTTTGGGCTACTTCATTGAGTCCTGCGAGAAGATCCACGAATGGAATAAGATGAAGAAGTACCGAATGCAGTTCACGTTCTACGCTGATTGGCATCCCGAGGAGTTCGAGGAGATGTTTACCTCGAAGCAGCGATACACGGGAGTTAAGACTCCCATTCCCGCCATTATTCCCACTTACAACAATTCCAACTATCGCTATCTGATGCCTTCCATGGATCCGTGTGATGGAAATGGTGAGTTGAGAGAGTTGATCTCGAAGCCCCAGAACTGTTCGGTGTCATGGGCTTTCGCTATCACCAACTCGATTGAGTATGCGATCAAGAAGATGTACTTTGAGGAGTATGATCAGATCGTGGAGGTGTCTCTGTCTGCTCAGGAGTTGATTGATTGTGTTGGTAAGGAGCACGGAGTGGTTGGAAAGATGTGTGATGGAATGCCTCTTGTTTGGGGATTCGACTACGTGTATGAGAATGGTATTGCATACAGCGAGTACTATCCTCACACGAATGTGGAGGGAGAGTGCAAGAGAGTCGAGGACGAACACAAGTACCACATTGGTGGATACGAGAAGCCTTCTGCGTACAACAAGCTGGGTCTGTTCGATCTGGTGATGAAGGGACCTGTGGCAGTGACGATGGGATTGGATCTTGAGTTCTTCCAGTACTACCGCAACGATGACGAGGAGGGTCCTTACTTCAATTCTGGCTACTGGAGACCTTCTGTGAATGGAGTGGTTGTAGAGTACTCTCAGTATGCTGCGAATGGAAAGGAGGAGTTGTCCCAGAACCCGTACTTCGCCGTGGAGACGCGTCTGCGTGGATGCGATTCGATGGTGTTCCGTGTACCGATTCTGGATACCGTAGATAATGCGAATGTGGGTGGAATCGCTGGATTTGCTATTCGTCCGATCGTGACAGATTATCTTCCCACTCCTGAGCCCTTCACCCTTCCTCCCAAGGCATCTTCTAGTCCTACGGAACAGGAATGATCGAATCAATGAGTGATCACGGTGTTTGTTTCAAAGAAGAATATTGGATTGGACATGAGGCAGGATTAGTGATGGAATGTAAATAATTAAGAATGGTATGTCATTCATCAAGGTGAATGCTTTCAGAGATGATGGAGAGTTGATTGGAGTTAGGTAGGGGAATGCGAAAAACAATGAAGAGAGAATGAGACTGTAATGAAATGAATGCAGGAGGATATAGGTTGCGAGTTGGCAGAGGAGGAGAATTCGATTGAAGAGGAATCACAATGATGAATTGGAATGAGTTCAGTTGATGGGTTTGAGGAGATGGATTGGAAATGGTTTGCATTTGGATGAGAAGGAATGAAAAGAAGTGGTGATGATTGCAATTGCGAGACTCTAACGCGAGGCGATGTGATTGATATAGGAGTGAGGCCGAATGAAATGAGATCAAGAATCCAAGGAATAGCAGATTCGCATGATTCCTCTTCCACACTCAGGTTATCGGAGGAGATCAAGAGAATAGACGAAAGAATCAACAGATCTTTTCATTTCACAAACGAATTCATCGATTGATTCAACATCGCAAGAGGTCACAATCAAGCAAGCAACACACTCTGTGAAGAGAGAATCCATTCTGTTTTCAAGGAGTAGCGTTCATTCAACAACAAAGGTTATCCTTCACTTCCACAATGTCAAAGCGTCTGACACACCCATTCCACACCTCATTCGGACCATAGAAATGATATCATCATTGAATCAATGGAATCAACAACGCTATTATCGAGATGCTGAAGGATCCAAGATGGTCAAACACAACCCATTTCAAATGATCATCGAAAAGAGAGAGAATCCCAATGAATCATCCCAACTCCATTCTCAAGGAATCTACAAGCAATGAAAGAGTGAATCATTGGATGAGTTGGCATTTGAATGGGTGAATCGAAAACAATTGTGTTTTGGAAAGTGAAACAATGATGCTGATTGGACGGCGTAACAAATCGGAGAGAATCCGTTCTTCGACCCTTTGTTTGCAGGAATCGTTTCACCAAACAATCCCTCTTCATGGACTGACCTCGATTCTACCATTCGTTCGATGGAATATGAACTCGCATGTTGATCAATGAATCGAAAACGGAGGAATGGGTTCCAAAGGGTTCCAGTAGACAGGTGGAAGGCAGGAATCGGAATTGGGTACGATAGGAATGGAGAGGACCAGAAGTAGTAAGTGAAACGACCTAATAGTGGTACCCTGTTTCCACCATTCATTCTTAGGATTCAGATTTCTTTTGAAATGACAGTTCGTTTTGGAATTGGTAGGAATTGGTATTGAGGAGTGATGCGTAGTGTGTTTATGTTTGGCTATTGGAGCATTTGCCTTCAATGGGAAGGAGGCGTATCCAAAGGATCCGACGGATGAGAAATCGGATTTCAGTTGTGATGAGAAGGGTTATCTGGAGTATCTGAGCAAGTGGGGCGATGCGAAGGGAACGTCACGTGATGTGAAGAGTGAGGAGTTCAAGAAGCGTCTGGAGTACTTCAAGCAGTCTTGCAAGACGATTCACAGAGGAAGTGGAAAACGCAAGTACAAGTTGGAATTCACATTCTACGCGGATTGGCATCCCGAGGAGTTTGAGGAGATCACGGCGAGCGTGGTGCGATACAAGGGAGTTCAGCCAGAGACAGAGGTGATTCCGATCATGAACAACACCAACTATCGCTATCTGATGCCTTCCATGGATCCCTGTGATGGAAATGGTGAGTTGAGAGAGTTGATCTCGAAGCCTCAGAACTGTTCGGTGTCGTGGGCTTTTGCCATCACCAACTCGATTGAGTATGCGATCAAGAAGATGTACTTCGAGGAGTATGACCAGATTGTGGAGGTGTCTCTGTCTGCTCAGGAGTTGATTGATTGTGTGGGTGTAGATCCGGATGATCCTACGAATCCGGAGGATTATGATGGAGAGTATGATGAGAAGAAGGGAGGTTGTGCTGGATTCTCTCTTGCTTCTGGATTCGATTATGTGAGTATGTATGGAATCGCTTACAGTGAATCCTATCCTCACAGGAATGAGAAGGGTGAGTGTAGAAGAAAGGAGATTGGAGATGAACACCGATACCGCATCGCTGGATACGAGAAGCCCGTGACGTACAACAAGCTGGGTCTGTTCGATTTGATGAAGCGAGGACCCGTGGCAGTGACGATGGGTTTGGATCCTCAATACTTCCAGTACTATCGCAATGATCGTGATGGTGAATTCTACTTCGACAGTTCTTCCAACCAGCCATCAGTGTATGGAGTGGTGGTTGAGTATTCTCAGTTCGCTGCGGATGGAAAGGACGAGTTGGCAAAGTACCCGTACTTCGCCGTGGAGACACGTCTTCGTGGATGTGACTCGATGGTGTTCCGTCTTCCGATTCTGGAGACAGTAGAGAATGCGAATGTGGGTGGAATCGCTGGACTCGCCATTCGTCCGATCGTGACGGAGATGGTAGAAGTGAAACCGACTGTGGTACCGACTGTAGTTCCTACTACCCAATCACCTACAGAACAACCTACTACTCAACCTACTACTCAACCTACAAATCCACCTACTCAATCACCCACTATTCATCCCACCACTGTACTTCCTACAACACAACCCACTGAAATACCCACAATTCCCTCCACACCAACCATCACCCTCACCTCCTGTTCCCAACTCGATTCCCTTCCCTCTCAACTCCCCTCTGTCACCCAACTCATCCTTTCAAGTGAATTCGATTGTGATGGAGCAGTCGATTTGAAGCGATTCGAGAATTGTGAATCGATTGTGATAGGATCGAATGCAATGGAGAACGCAACGTCACTGGATTTGAGTGGAATGGAATCGTTGAAGAGTATTGAGATTGGCGATGGCAGTTATCCTTCTCTGACGGAAATCATTGTTGGTTCGACAGAGTTCAGTCAACTCACGAATGTGACGATTGGATCAAATTCTCTCAACTCCCTTAACTCGCTCCCTTTCTTCCCTTCTCTTCGATCAGTCACTATTGGTGCCAATTCTCTGACATCCGTGAAGCAGTTGGTGATAAGTGAGTCGCTGCAGTTGGATGATGTGACTATTGGTGAAGGAAGTCTGAGTGGAGTGGAGGATTTAGTGCTTGGCAACGCTGGTCGGAGAAGACGATTGGCTGATTCTGGAATGACTCGGTATTCTGGAATGAGTGCGTTTGGACTGCATTCGGATGGTTCTGGTTACATCTTCTCAATGAACAATCGGAGTGTGTTGCGAAATGTGAAGAAGATTGAGGTGAAGGAGAACAGTTTCAACAACGTCCATCGATTTGAGGTGAGTGGATTGATCAAGTTGGAGAGGATTGTGATTGGACCAAACAGCATTTGTGGAGAGGGAGAGACGAGTGCGTTCATGGTTGAGGAGTGTCCCTCTCTTCAAACAGTGACGATTGGAGATGGATCGTTGAGAGAGTATGGCATTGTAGTGATGAGAGAGAATGCGAATCTGACGCGAGTGGAGTTGGGAGCTTGGAGTTTCAACAAGGCTTGGAGTGTTGAATTGAGAGGTAGAAGTGAATGGATGGTGTGATGTAGATTTGGGAAGTCTGGAAGAGCTGGTGATGGGAGACAATGCTCTTCTGGGTGACAACAGCGTGAGCAGAATGACGCGTTCTGAGTATCCGTACTACTTCAACAGCACACTGATGATGCGAAGTGAGAGTGGATGGAGGGAATGATGATTAGATCTGCCATCGCTGCGTTCGTTGACAGGAGTGTCGAACAATCTGGTGTACTTCGGTTCAGTGAGAGTGGAGAGTAATGGAGAGGAGAGGAGGTGATTGGTAGGCATTGCATCGTTGGAAGAGAGTGGATTAGTGTTGAGCATGGAGGCGTTCTCGTTCACGTATGAAGTGGAAGCGATGAGTAAGGAAGGGATGGGAGTGATAGGTAGATGCGGATGTGTTGGAGAAGTTGATTCGAGAACAGAGTGGGTATGGGAGAGGGGAGTGATGGGTAGTGTATGTGAAACCGACGACGGAGGCGCCGACGATGGTACCGACAACGGAAGTGCCGACGAATGTGCCAACGACGATTGAGCCAACAGTTCAGCCAACGATTCCACCAACAGTTCAGCCAACGATTCCACCGACAATACCTCCAACGATGTATCCAACGCAACCCCCAACAACGCTTCCTCCCACAATGGCTCCAACGAAACTGCCAACTGTTCAACCTCCCACATTTGAGCCAACCATTCCTCCAACTGTGATTCCAACATCCGAGCCAACAATGACTCCTACAACACAGTTGCCCACTGTGAAACCAACAATTGAACCCACAACCATTCTTCCCACCTCTCAGCCAACTGAACAACCCACACTTGAACCCACAATACCACCCACCACTATTCCTACAACAATCACACCCACAACGATAACACCAACAACACAAACACCTACCACAATAATACCAACAACACAAACACCAACCACAATCGCCCCCACCACTCAACCACCCACCACCTTCCCTCCCATTCCCATTGTTGTGGTTCCCGAGGATATGGTGTATGATCCCGAGACGGTTGAATCAATCGAGGAGACGGACTTTACATGCAACGATTATGATGGAACGGAGTTCATTCTGAAGGGACTCCCCAAGCTGAAATCGATTGAGATTGGAGAGGAGTGTTTCCTGACCACTCGCACCTTTGAGCTTGATGGATTGAATGCATTGGAGAGAGTGGTGATTGGCAGATGGAGTTTCACGGATGCCATCAAGTACGAAGATGTGAGAAACAGTAAACGAACTGATGGCAACTACACAATCAGCAACTGTGCCCATTTGAAATCGATTGAGATGGGTGATGTGGCATTTGGTGACTATCGCTTCTTCAGTCTGACGAATCTGCCTTCTCTGGAATCGATTGTGATGGGAGAATACTCGTTCTATTATTCTCCGTTGGTTCTTCAAAGTGGGGAGAATGATTGGAATTGAGAACAGATCTTCCCTCTCTTCAGTTGTTTGAATTTGGAGATTATGCATTCAATGATGCTTCATCATTTGGATTGATTGGTTTGGTTGAGAGAGTGAGGTGATTAATAGACCTTCCTCAACTTCAGTCAATAAGACGAGGAGAAGATGCAATCCTTAGTATTGAATCAGTTGAAATGTCGAACCTCACTACCATTCAGTCCATTGGATTTGAGAGTTATTATTTCAGTAAGGTGCAATCATTTGAATTGAATGGTTTGGAAATAATAGAGAATTGAAAAATAGGACTACCTCAACTTCAAAGATTGCAATTCAATGACAAGGCATTCCAAAATGCTACATCATTTGAGATATCAAATCTACCGTCTCTTCAATCCATAGATATTAGTCAGAATTGTTTCATCGAAGTGCAATCATTCTCATTGATTGGTAAAACAGAGATAAAGAATCGATGCTTAGATCTTCCTCAATTACAGTCCATTAGACTGAATGAAGGAACATTCATTGGTGATAGCAATCGGAGACTGAGTGAGGAGTATCCCTTCAAATACAATAATACGATGATAATGAGGAGTAGAATTGACTGAGAAATGGAATGGAATAGATCTCCCGTCGCTGACGTCATTCACGGGAAGTGGTAACAACTTCATGTATTTCGGTTCGGTGGTTTTGGAGAGTGTCTGCTATTCGTTGTTGCTCACTAGACATTCCTTCACTGTCATACAGCAGCATTCAATCGCTGAGTTTCTACTACACGTATTCCCTACAGTCATCAAGTTCGCGTGTGTTACAATCCTAACGAGTAGATTCAACTGGACTCGAAAGCTATATCAGTTTCAGAGAGCAGGTTTCATCATCAAGTGATGTGATTCGGAATCAAGCGGAACTGAATGCAATACCAAATGACAAGGAGGAGGTGTGGATCTCGAACTTCCCTGTATCGAAACAGAAGAGAATAAAGTTGAATCAGCAACAATCCATGTTGAATCTAACAATTGGAGTCAATGCGTTGACAGGAGTGTCAGTGTTGGAACTGAGTGGATTGGAAGCGTTGGAGAGATTGGTGATAATGCGAGGAGGATTGAATGGAGGAAGTGGTGAATTGCGAGTAACGAATTGTGCAAACCTGATTAGTATCGATATTGGTGAATTGACATTCATGAAGTACAAGAATCTGGAGTTGGTTGATTTGCCACTGTTACAAACAGTAAAAATGGATAACAATGCATTCCAGATTATACAGACCGTTCTGTTGGAGAGTAATATCTGAGAATGAAATGATGAATCAGACCTGCCTTCACTAGATTCGATTATGCTTGGAAACAATACTCTTCAAGGAGATAATGGTGACAGGCGCAAGACAATTAGCGATGAACCCTACAACTACAAGAACATATTGACAATGCGAAGTGAGATTGAATGAGTTGATGAATGAATAGATCTTCCTTCATTGACAGTATTCAAAGGAGGGCAATACAGTTTCCAGTATATTGGAGCGGTCGCTCTTGAGAGTATTGATTATTCAATTGATTGATATAGTCATTCCTCAACTAGCATCCAAAGGAATTCAATTCGGCGAAGATGGGTTCCAATACACATATTCCCTCCAATCCTCAAGTAGATATTATGTGTTATAATGATAATTCGATGCCACGGCTTTATCTGCCTACATCATGAATAGTATCGTGTACATTCCATATGATCTGTTGAAACTGACTCACCATTCATATGAACTAACGATTCCAGATGGTTATTTCAACGGAAAGAGTATCATCACATTCAATATATCGAATAATGGAGAACTGAAGCGAATTGAGATTGGAAACAACTGCTTTGGAAAGGTGAGAGTGCTTGAGTTGGATGGATTGAGTGAGTTGGAGAGTGTGGTGATCGGACAGCAGAGTTTCAGGATTAGTGAGTATAAACGAAGTGATGGTTCGTATCGAATTGTGAATTGTCCAAAACTCAAATCCATTCAGATTGGTTATCAGTCATTCTATGATTATCATTCATTTGAACTGAGCAATCTCCCTTCTCTTCAATCCATTGATATTGGTCGTGAGTGTTTCCGATATGCTTCATCCTTCTCATTGACTGGTTTGATTGAGTGAATGAAGTGAGAAATAGATCTTCCTCTACTTCAATCAGTGAAACTGGGTGACGGTGCATTCAGTGGTGATTCTAATCGGAATACAATTAATGAGTATCCCTACAACTACAACAACACAATGATAATGAAGAGTGAGAGTAATTGATTAAAGGAATATATAGATCTTCCATCGCTGATATCATTTGTGGGAGGAAGTGAAAACTATCTCTGCTTCGGTTCAGTTGTGTTTGAGAGTGTGCTTTCATTGGCACTGCTAAGTAGATGTTCCTTCACTGGCATGCAGCAGCATTCAGTCGTTGAGTTTCTATTACGCGTATTCGCTTCAGACTACAAGTAAGCAATCATGAATCTCCAGACATGTAGATGCTAACGGGCTTCTCGACTTTATTAGTTTCAGGCAGCAGGTTCCATCATCTAGCGATGTGATTCGGAATCAGACTGAGTTGAACATAATACCAAGTGATGTGGAAGATTTGTGGATAGCGAATTTCGATATAGCAAAGCAAAAAAATCTGATACTGAATCAACAACAATCCATGAAGAATCTGACAATTGGAATCAATGCGCTGAATGGAATATCGGTGTTGGAACTGAATGGATTGGAGGCGTTGGAGAGAGTGGTTATCATGAGAGGTGGATTAAGTGGTGGAAGTGGTAAACTGAAAGTGACGAATTGTGCAAACCTGAGTAGCATTGATATTGGCGAATTAGCATTCATGAAGTACAAGAATCTGGAGTTGACGAATCTTCCTTTGCTGCAAAGAACAAGTATCGGAAGTCATGCATTCCAGAGCATTCAGTCCATTCTGATGGAGAGTAAACGAGAGAATGGAATGATGATTCAGACTTGCCTTCACTTCAGTCGATTCAACTGGAAAACTACGCACTTCAAGGAGACAGTGGTGACAAACGCAAGATGATCATCGATCCACCATACAACTACAGAAACACGATGACGATGCGAAGTGAGATAGTGAGGTGATGAGCGAACAGATCTTCCTTCACTAACGTCATTCAGAGGCGGTCAGTACAATTTCCAGAACATTGGATCGATCACTCTTGAGAGTATTCATTTGGAGGTTGATTGATGTAGATGTAATTCAGAGCACATCCAGCGTAATTGAATTCTATAGCTACAGCTTCCAATACACCTATTCTGTTGAATCCTATAGTAATCATTCTCTCTGATCATAACGATTCGACGCCACGACTCTCCATGCGTATGTAATGGATAAAAGCGTATACATTCCATATGATATGTTGAAGTTGGCGGATAGTACAAATACATTGATTATTCCAAATGGGTACTTCAACGGAGATGACATTACTACATTCAACATATCCAATAATGGAGTATTGAAGCAAATTGTGATTGGCGTTTACTGTTTTGAGAATGTGAGAGTGTTTGAGTTGGATGAACTGAGCGAGTTGGAGAGCGTGGTGATTGGAGGCAATGGTTTCTGGATTGGTGGTAGTGAACGAAGTGATGGTTCGTATCGAATTGTGAATTGTCCAAAACTTAAATCCATTCAGATTGGTAAAGTGGCATTCAGGGATTATCATTCATTTGAACTGAACAATCTCCCTTCTCTTCAATCCATTGATATTGGTTATTGGTGTTTCCGTTATGCTCTATCCTTATCATTGACTGGTTTGATTGATGGATTGGTTTGAATTCACAGATCTTCCTCAACTACAATCAGTCAAACTCGGTAATGATGCATTCCAGTATGTTCATTCGGTTGTGTTTGAAAGTGATTGAATGGATGGATTGATGATTCAGATTTGCCAAATCTACAATCCATTCAACTTGATGAAAATGCTTTTGAAGGTGATAAACGTAATAATCGAAAGACGATTAGCAAAGAACCCTACAACTTCAAGAACACATTGACAATGCGAAGTGAGATTGAATGAGTTGATGAATGAATAGATCTTCCTTCATTGACAGTATTCAAAGGAGATAGGTTCAACTTCCAGTATATCGGATCAGTGATTCTGGAGAGTATCGATTTGGTGTTTGATTGATGTAGATATCCCTCAATTATCATCTGATGGAATCAACTTCGGTAGTAACTGCTTCAGCTACACCTATTCCCTCCAATCCTCAAGTACGCATTATCCCATTTCCTTATCATTCGATGCCACGGGCTTAGAGAATTACGTCAATTTTGGGAAACTAGAACCATCAGCAACAAGTACCGTTGTAAGAAACCGAACAGAATTCAATTCAATTCCGTTGGATGTGGAAGATCTATGGATAGGTCGCTTCGATACTTCAGATGTATCCGAGTTTTCACCGAGCAGATTCCAGTCACTGAAGACTCTGGTGATTGGGAATGGAACATTCTGGTCGGTAAACAGACTTGAATTGAACAATCTCACTTGTCTTGAGATGCTATATATTGGTGATTATAGTCTCAATAGGGCTCCATCCTTCGTATTGACTGGTATGATGGATAGATTGGTTTGAATTCACAGATCTTCCTCAACTTCAATCAGTCAAACTGGGTAATTATGCATTCCGTGTTGCCAAATCATTTGCAATGTCAAATCTCACTTCTCTTCAATCCATTGATTTTGGTCAGTGGTGTTTCAATGGAGCATCATTATTCTCGTTGATTGGTATAATTGAAAGAATGGATTGAGAAATAGATCTTCCTCTACTTCAATCAGTCAAAATGGGTTATAGTGCATTACGTAATACCAAATCATTTGCAATGTCAAATCTCACTTCTCTTGTATCCATTGAGTTTGGTGGTGATTGTTTCAATGGGGCATCATCATTCTCGTTGATTGGTATAATTGAATGAATGAAATGAGAAATAGATCTTCCTCAACTACAATCAGTCAAAATGGGTGATTATGCATTCCAATATACCAAATCATTTGCAATGTCAAATCTCACTTCTCTTCAATCCATTGAGTTTGGTCAGTGGTGTTTTGGTGGTGATTACAATGGCGGAGGGGCATCATCATTCTCGTTGATTGGTATAATTGAATGAATTAAATGAGAAACAGATCTTCCTCAACTTCAATCAGTCGGACTTGGTGATTGGGCATTCGAGCATGTTCATTCGGTTGTGTTTGAGAGTGATTGAATGGATGGATTGATGATTCAGATTTGCCTAAACTACAATCCATTCAACTTGATGAAAATGCTCTTTATGGTGATGGTAGTGATGATCGAAAGACGATTAGCACTAAACCCTACAACTACAATAATACATTGACAATGCGAAGTGAGATTGAATAAGTTGATGAATGAATAGATCTTCCGTCATTAACAGATTTCAAAGGAGTTAACGTGAACTTCTATTGGATCGGATCAGTGATTCTGGAGAGTATTGATTTGGTGTTTGATTGATGTAGATATCCCTCAATTATCATCTGATGGAATCAAATTCGGTGAATACTGCTTCCGTTACACCTATTCCCTCAAATCCTCAAGTACTCATTCTCTCATTTCCTCATCATTCGATGCTGCTGCTCTCGAATCAGTCATCAGAGACATAGGAAGATACCTCTGATTGACTGAAATTGTTTCCTATCAACACAACTAATGAACAAGCGATAACAACAATCCGAACAAACATGATACTGATCTCATAGTTGAGACACGATAATGGGAAGCGAAGAAAAAAGATGAATGGGATGTGTAGGATGGCAGATAGAGGAATGAGAATAGAAATGGATGAGATGAAAGAGAGCGATGGATAATGAAGGGGCGTGGTATCACTGAACGCGTGTTAATAAGGAGTCAAAAAAGGAATTGGAATTGAATGAAAATGATGAAATAGTATGGAATGGAAGTATTGGAATGGTAATGGATAAGAGTGAGTGAGATTGAAGTGGTTGATCTAATGATTGCGATGGGAATTGATGGAAATGAATGAATAGAAAACACAAATGCGAATGAGAATGAATAGCTAAGATGTGTGGTGATGAGGGTGATGGAGTTGAAATAGGATGGAAAGGAAGATGGAATAATGAATAGAAGAGTATGCTAAATGAAATGATTGAAAATGAGTTTTGAGGAAATCGCGAAGAGCACCATGGTGAAATGGATGAGTGGAAAAGTGAAAAATGCGATATTGATGGAATGGAAGTATGATGGAATGAGGATGATGTGAGATGAATGATAGATGAATATGCGAGGTGATGAGCGTGATGCAGATGAGATGATGAGAGAAGGCATGGAATGTTGTTAGAATGAATAGATGACTACGATGAGAGAGGAGATAGTGAGAATGATGATGTGAAGTGTGATGTGATGAAATGAGATGAGAGTGAAAATGAGAAGAGGAGAGAGTGAGATGATGAATAGAATAGGAAAGAAGAGGAAATGAAGAAATGAGGGTAGTGAGGAATGACATAGGGTAGAGAGTGTGAGTGAGGAAGGATGAAAATGGGAGTGTATCGAAATGGAATGAGGGTTGAGAGAGAAGTACAATGGTGATATTGAATGAATGAAAGGAAGTGATAGTTGATGCGATTAGTTAAGGTGATGTGATGAAAGTGATTGGAGTGAATGGAAATGAAAGGAGATCAACGAGAAGAATCGGAATGAGCCATGAACGAAGGTTGAAGTGTGTTGATGGTGTGATGTCCATGGAGTGAGATGACCGTGGAAATTCGAGAAGCAGAGAGTGCATGCGTGTGTGTGGGTAGGGTTAGGGTTAGGGTTAGGGTTAGGGTTAGGGTTAGGGTTAGGGTTAGGGTTAGGGTTAGGGTTAGGGTTAGGGTTAGGGTTAGGGTTAGGGTTAGGGTTAGGGTTAGGGTTAGGGTTAGGGTTAGGGTTAGGGTTAGGGTTAGGGTTAGGGTTAGGGTTAGGGTTAGGGTTAGGGTTAGGGTTAGGGTTAGGGTTAGGGTTAGGGTTAGGGTTAGGGTTAGGGTTAGGGTTAGGGTTAGGGTTAGGGTTAGGGTTAGGGTTAGGGTTAGGGTTAGGGTTAGGGTTAGGGTTAGGGTTAGGGTTAGGGTTAGGGTTAGGGTTAGGGTTAGGGTTAGGGTTAGGGTTAGGGTTAGGGTTAGGGTTAGGGTTAGGGTTAGGGTTAGGGTTAGGGTTAGGGTTAGGGTTAGGGTTAGGGTTAGGGTTAGGGTTAGGGTTAGGGTTAGGGTTAGGGTTAGG
>JBBPEA010000027.1:0-19858 GCA_039096215.1 Blastocystis sp. NMH
TTTGCTCTTAACAAACACGTCGATATGTTACAAGTCCTATGACCTACACCATACCTCATTTTTAGAATTCCCATTTAATTGGGGCAGTCACGAGCAATGTGACCGGGCTTCTGGCACTTGCGGCAGATAGGCTCCTCAGGGCAGTCGCGAGCAATGTGACCAGGCTTTCCGCAGTTGCGGCACACAGCGGCGTTAGGGCAGTCACGAGCAATGTGACCAGGCTGACGGCAGTTGTGGCACACAGCCTCGTTGGGGCACTCGCGGGCAATGTGTCCGAGCTTTCCGCAGTTGCGGCACACGATGTTCTCGTTGCGGGGACGCTTCTCAGCATTGGGGCAGTCACGAGCCTTGTGGCCGACCTGTCCGCAGTTGTAGCACTTGGGCTGTCTCTCCGTCTTCTCAGCGGGCTCTACTCCCTCAACTCCCAACGCCTCCACTACTGTTAGGGCAATCACGAGCCTTGTGGCCAGTCTCACCGCAGTTGTAGCACTCCATCTATCCAGTCACGAATCCAAGGAAAAGGTACCTTCTTTAGGGTTGGTTTATAAACGTATGGAATGGAGTGGAAATGGCACGGCGGAATCTAACCGGAGATTCATGCTGCGATTCTTGAACGGGGATTGTGGAATGAGAGAATGAGATGTGGATGTGGGATTGTGTGGAAAAGAAAACCAAGACAACTTGTCCGAGTGGTTAAGGAGACAGACTAGAAATCTGTTGGGCTTTGCCCGCGCAGGTTCGAATCCTGCAGTTGTCGCTTTTTTGTGTTGTTTTTCATGGAATTGAGAGAGTGTGTGCCGCGAATCAAGATAGGGAATAGATTTCTATAGTCATTTCTTTTCCTTCAGGATCATATACTCTTTCTTATTGAATTGGTGATTGATCATGGATAATGGAGGACAAACGGGAGTAAACCATGAGGTCGATAATGATCATGATGATAAACGAAGGAGAGTCAGTAAGGATGGAGAAGTGGAAAGTAGTAATAACAATGATAAGAAGGTGGCAGTAAGTGATGCAACATCACTGTTGGTAAATAATGGTTGTGCATCGTCTGCACCTGATGATCAAGATACTGATATTGGTACATGGATAGTGGTTGATACAAACAAAGGAGATCATCTTGGAATAGCAAATATGGGTGGTTCTATGTTGGTACTATTCTGTGATGACTGGACTATCAGTGTTAATGCGAAATCTCAGTCTATGATGATTCTTACGAATAATCAAGGACAAATGATTGCTCGAGAGAGTGGTTGTCTTGATTTAAACACAAATGGTAATAGATGGGAAGGAGGAGTGAGAAATGGGAAACCGTTTGGATATGGAGTATTGTATGATGAGGAAGGGAAGAAAGAGTATGAAGGGTTCATGATGAATGGAATGAAGACTTGTTATGGAATTGAATACTATAGTGACATTGGGAAAGTGAAATATGATGGTTGTTTCTGTGATAATAACCGATTTGGAAAAGGGACTCTCTACGATCGGAATGGAAGTGTTGATTACGAAGGACGATGGATGAAGGGCGAACCTTATTCATCGTGTGAGGATCTTGAAATAGTGGATAGCTTGATGGAATCCATAACAATACCTGATGGCTCCCTAGATGAAGCAGATAGTTTCATTCTCCAGGGTTGGGCGAATTCTCTTAAACGAATTGTGATAGGAAGTAACTGTTATTTGAATGGAAAGAAGTTCATCGTTGACCAGCTAGAGCAGTTGGAGAGTGTTGAGATAGGAGAAATTGCTTTCACCCAGAATTCGGACAATAATGTATATGATGGTGTAATTGATACTCCCGAAATAGAAAAGCTGTTCGTTAACTTCTTTCAAATCAGCAATTGCGGCAAGCTCAAATCCATTCAGATTGGAAACAGTTCTTTCAGTTATTGTAGGAGATTTAAGCTACATGGTCTTCCTTCACTTCAGTCCATTCAACTGGGTGAGAGTAATTTCTATTTTACCCGATCCTTCAAATTGATTGGTTTGATTGATGGATTGGTTTGAATTCACAGATCTTCCTCAACTACAATCAGTCAAAATAGGTGGAAATGCATTCCGTCAATGTCATTCGGTTGTTTTTGGAAGTAATTGAGCGAATTATATATTACTTAGATATGCCAAAGCTAGAGTCCATTGAGTTAGGTAGCTTTGCTTTCTGCGGAGATAGTGATTCCAGTATCGTAGGAGAAGTTGATGTGCGTAACGTTTTCTATGGCCAAATGACAATGAAAGGTGAGATGAATGCATAGAGTTTCAACCAATAGATCTTCCTTCCCTGACTTCATTCAAGGGGGATTGTTTCGTCTGTGGTAGTATCGGATATGTTACTCTTGAGAGTATTGTTTTGAGGGTTCGTTAATCTAGATATCCCTAAACTATCATCAAGCGGAATCGATTTCGGTAAAGACAGCTTCACTTGTGCTCACACTATTCAATCATCAAGTATCTACTAAGTACTTCTCTAACTATTCGATGCGAAAGAACTTGAAGAGTATGTTAGAAAGATAGAAAAGGAGTACTCTTGGTTCTGAATCATCTTGCTATCTTATATGATCCCTTTGTTAATGAGGAATTGATTCATGGAACATCGATAACATATTCATATTCAATAGGCATTACTACCATATTCGGATAGAATTGCCCTTTCATGATAATGGAACCACTATCCACATCACACTCCCAAACATCCATCCATTATCACTGCCATCCTTCCCCTCCTTCCGACTGACAATTTGTCCGAGTGGTTAAGGAGACAGACTCGAAATCTGTTGGGCTTTGCCCGCGCAAGTTCGAATCCTGCAGTTGTCGCTTTTTTACCCTCCATTCCATCCCATCTTCTCTTTTCACTTCCCAAACCATTTCTCCTCCCTTTCTATGAACAAACACACATCCAACCCATCCTTTATCGGTATCTGCGGAGCGAGAGCGTGTTGAGACGCTTCCAGTTCGCTCTCCAGGATCCACCAATGCGCTGGTTGGCACGGTGTCCCTTCTTCATCATGCCACGAGCATGGCGACCAGCAGAGGTCAGTCCGCGGCACTCACGGTGCTTCATCACAGGGTTCACAATCCAGTTGATCGTGGGATCGTTGCGGATCGCGTTGTGGCTCGGATCCACCAGAATCACCTCGTAGTACTTGTACGTCGAGTCCTGGTTCACCCAGTAGCTGTTCAGCACACGCAGGTTCTTGCACACACGGCCCACACGGCACTCAGCGATCGAACGCAGATTGCGCGTGTTCTTCAGTCCGTTGATACCCTGGTTCTTGGGCTTTCCGTACACAATACCCTTGGGATTGGGTCTCTTGCGTCCTCCACGACGAATAGCCACACGGTACACAACGTATCCCTGCTTCGCCTTCATTCCCAGACGACGCGCCTTATCGGGGCGGGTCGAGTGCGACACGCGGCACACCTTAGGAAGCTGACGGTACTCCCACGCACGAATACGAAGGACGTAACGCATCGCATCGCTCTGCTTCTTTCTCCAAAGCTCCTCCAGATACTTGTAGGCACCCATGTTGAATCAATGACGAAATCGAAAGAGCAACGGCGGAATGTGATTGGCTATTCCTTCCCACAATTTCACTGACCCCGATTCCGTCGTCATTCGTTTTTCTCACTTTTCTATTGATTGAACGATGGGTCGTCGTCCTGCTCGTTGCTATCGTTACTGTAAGAACAAGCCTTACATCAAGTCCCGTTTCTGCCGTGGAGTGCCCGGTAGTCCTTCTTCTCCTCGATAAGAGATAGATGCCAAGATTCGCATCTTCGATATCGGTGACAAGACCGCTAGCGTCGATACTTATCCCTTCGTGGCTCACCTTCTGTCCGATGAGCGTGAGCAGCTGTCTTCGGAGGCTCTGGAGGCTGGACGTATTGCTGCCAACAAGTACTTGGTGAAGTACGGAGGCAAGGACTCGTTCCACATGAGAGTGCGTGCTCACCCCTTCCATGTGACTCGTATCAACAAGATGCTTTCGTGCGCCGGTGCTGATAGACTGCAGACCGGTATGCGTCACGCTTTCGGAAAGCCCAACGGTCTGGTGGCTCGTGTGAGAATCGGTCAGCCTCTGATTTCGATTCGTACGAAGGACGATAAGAAGCAGGTGGCTATGGAGGCTCTGCGTCGTGCTGCCATGAAGTTCCCTGGTCGCCAAAAGATTGTGGTGTCGAAGAAGTGGGGATTCACCAAGTACACGCGTGAGGAGTACGCTGCCATGAGACAGAGTGGTCGTCTGGTGGCTGATGGTAACATCGCCAAGTACGTCCCCAACCACGGAAAGCTGTAAGTGTTTGATTCGTCATTTCGATGCGTGTGTTTGTTGTTCAAACGAGTTGGAGGGAATTGTTCCCTCTGCTGAGGGTGGGGTCAAAAGAAGGATGGTAATGGAGTGATGGGTGCATGAACACTAGAGCGCCACCGCTGTACAACTCCGAGAGGAGATCGACACCATCTCCCAACAACAATCCATCGCTGTTGTCAAGAACATGGTACGCACCTCGGTATGCATTTTCTCCTCATTCTTCCCCAGATCAGTGAGATCTGTTATCTGCGAAACCTCTTCAACGAGGATTGTTTTATCCCCAAGAACTACGCTGGTGTCATGATCAACGCTCTGCATCCCATGGACAGGGAGGAGAAGAACATCCACAACGAGGAAGCCTGGCAACTGACTCGGTGGCTCGAGGAGGGCGTCTTTGGTACGATTCCATGTCTCTCCTCACGTTCGATGCCCTCGAAAAGCGCTATCTTCGGGGTCTGGTTTTCGCCATCTACGACAATCCCAAACACAAGGACCAATCCAAATTGCTCGAAACCTACTCCTGTACCTTCTCCTCCCTTCTCTCACCCAGACGCCTTCACCTACCCCGACCCTGTGAACGTGACGCTCGAGATGACTCGCAACAACGTCGACAAAAGCACCCTCTCCACCGACGGCGTGAAGAACCAAGCGGTCTCTCCTCTCCTTTTCTCTCACACAGGTGATGTTGCTACGCACTCTCATCACACTCTGCAGCACGCTGAGTCCGCTGCCACGGGAGCGATGGATCACCATGCAGCTCTACTACTACGACGATATCACTGTCGCTTCCTCCTCCCAAACTCACTTCCAGCCACCAGATTATCAGCCCACCTTCTTCGAGGACTCCGCTCAGGCACTCGTGCGACCCGGCGACTCTCCCTTCGTCTCCAGTCCCTTCGTGATGGAGGCGGGACGTCTGCAGACGGTGAGACATCGGAGAGTCCCTCATGAAAGCCCTTCCACGCGATGCGGATGAAGGTGCGTGTGACCGAGGGAGTGCTTCAGGAGGACGGGAAACAGGCTCCGTCGGAAGAGTGTTTGGAGAAGGGAGAGGTGTCGCTAGAGAAGGAGGAAGAGCGAGTGTTGCGAGCGGCGAGCGAGATGAATCGTATTGATCCGACCGTGTTGTTTGTTGTCTCTGTTTCTCGTAGTCACTTTCCCACTCTCTTTCCATCAAACAAACAGACCTTGTTTCCTCTCTCGATTCACTCCGTGACTCCTCTCGTTTCCTCTCATCGCTAGAGAAGAAGCGTCTCATCGAGGTCACCAAAACAGGCTACCAACTCACCCAACGTATCCTTCTCTCTTTCCTCTTACCCAGGCGGACGTGACTGGATCCACAATCATCCCTTAACACGTTTGATATCTCGACAGACCTCTCAACACTCCTCGCGAGACACACCCTCCAAGCCGCTCGTCATCACCGAGGGAGGCAGCGAGGTCGTCGATGTAGTGGCAGAGCCGGAGCGATCGCCCTCCGTCGCTGTCTCTCCGTCGCCACGCACCGCCGAGGCGTCAATGAAGGCGCTGCGGGCACGTGAGGCGACATGGGGAACGGTGAGGGTGAGGAAATGTTGTGAAGCGTAGCCGATGACGGAGACAGGGTCTGTGCGGCGAATGAAGACGGTCACGGAGACGCGGTAGCTGAGAGGAGAGAGTGAGATACAGAAAAGTCCAGCTGAGGAGCAAGCGAAAACAGAAGGAAGAGAGCGACGAGGAGTTCGTGCTGGAGGACGAGAAGAAAGCGAAGAGGAGCAACGTGAAACGACCCATCGACCAAGGAGTGGGGAGTGCGTCGAAGAGAAGAGGGAGAGTGTACATTGTTTGTTTGGGAGTAAAGAAGTGGAATGGTGTTGGTTAGAAGGAGTGGACAGTCATCATAGAATCGTCACTCACATTGCAGTTTGTCATTCCTTGGAAACTGTATTGGGAGATCTCTTTGAATCGGCTCGTTTTCTATCAAGTAGAGGGATGGGATGGAGATGATGGGTAGAGAGTGTGATTATGAAAATGCGATTGGTTGGTTTCATCGTCAGTATTGTTTTGTTCTATGTATCTGTCCATTTCACCCATGCCTCTGTTTCGATCGTAATGGATTATGTGGTTGAATCAAAAATAGCAACAAAATCAATTTGGTATCATTCTTGTACCGACCAGTGAATGGACTCATGAATCGCTTCTAAAACACGATTCATTTGATGAACCCACTTCTTCTCTTCCTCTTCATCCTACGGAACAACTCCGTCCAACTGTCAAACCAACTCCTCTGATCAACCAACCCACTCCCAAACCTGTCCCATTGCAACAGTGCGACATTCTCAGTCAAGCAGACACACACTCCATCCATGACTCCACTCCCACCCAAAACACACCAGTGGATGTGGTTCTGTTCACCACCGACGACGGATGTAGCGACAAGAAGCTGAGGAAGTTGACTCTCTTCCGAGACATGTCCTCCATCTTCCATTCCCACTTCCCCTTCGCCTCCATCCTGTTCACAAACACCTCCTCTCTCCGCACCCTCTTCTCCAACTCCACCACACTCCTCTCCTCCAACTACGAGTTGAACTCTCCTCTCCCTCACACGAAGCGTGAATCCATTTGGTCTTCCTACCATCACCTCCATGTTCCACGAAGCAAAACGACTCTTCGACGCACAGTATTACGGATACGTCAACTCCGACATCCTTCTCGAACCCGCCATCTTCGACGTGCTCCACTACTGTTCCTTCCTGGTTCGGGAAGGCAGACTCACGCGAGCCGTTTGCTCTCCCTTTCTCTCTCATCGCTAGCATGAAGTGGCTGGTCGCGTCTTCAACGTACCGCTGGAGATGCTTCCGGAACGATTCCTCTCCATGAGCGACATCGAAAGGACCTTCGCGTACGAGCCGCCACAGAAGAGTCTGCGGAATCGCGACAGTGCGGTGAGAGAGCGGGCGAGGAATGATCGACAGGACTACTTCTTCTTCTCGAAGGAGGCGATGCCGCTGGTGACGGACCGACGACAGAAGGCGGTCATCGGTCGCATTCGCATCGACAACTATCTGATGGGCGTCGTGTACGTGAGGAACCCGAAGAACCGAACCTCGGAGCTGGTGGACGCGACGGGAGCAAGTGGGTGTGCTAAGGGAGAGTGAGCGACAGTGAAGGCGTTCCATCAGGGAGGCAGCGGGTTCTTCGCGATGGAGGGACGACAATCGCGAATAGATCGGAACTGGAACTACGGAGTGATGAAGAACTTTTCGGTGACGAACGGACGGTTCCTCCAGCGAGGCAATCGCCGACTCGTCCGCGTGAGCACAACGTGTTGTGAAATCCATGGCGTCTCCTCTGTTTCCAACAAACACTCCATCAACCAGAAATGACTCATAGAAACAAATTAGGCAGAAACACCTCCTCCGCAAACGAGACGGCGGATAGCGAGCTGCTTTCTGGTCAGACGCTGCTGCACGGGAGCCTATATGATACAAGTGTAACACACCTACGGTGGCAGCCTTGGGGACGGCAGCCTCCTTCACAGTGCACATCATCTCAATATGAGCGGGATGTCTCTGGTAGGCTACACTCACACCACCCATCCACAACTACGTCCAATGCGACCGTGAGCACGGTAGGTGCGACGTCTCATCACGGGAGCGTGGTTCACCTGGACGTGGTTGATCACCAGGTCCTTCACGTTCAGTCCCTTCGCCTCTCCGTTGGCCTTCAGGTTGTTCAGGAGCACCAGGAAGAACTTGCACGCAGACTCGGGCCATCTGCACAGATTGCCGGGAGCCTTCACCAGGTGGCCCTGGGCGTGGCGACCGATCGATCCGTTGTATCTGCGGAACGCAATCACGTTCTTGTGGGCGATCACGTCGTTGAGGTACTTCTCGGCCTTCACCAGGGGCATTCCCTTGATGGCAGCACCCACCTCATGAGCGTTCTTGAAGTGGACGGTCAGGTAGGAACCGCGAGTGAGGCAACCTGCAAGGGTGAGAGGAATGAAAAAACGCATACTCTTAGCGGGGTTCACAGGAGTCGTACTACACAAAAGGTTAACAATCCACTCAAACAGACACATCACACAACCCAAAAACAGAAACAACCCTCCACTCTCCCCATCGATTTGGAAGAACACACTTACCTATACTTCACCATTTGTCTATAGAAACAGTCAGCTGGTTGAACAATCTGATGGACTGCTCAGAGTGAATGGAATCGCTCCTAGGCGTGAACCGCGGTAATCGAGAGTATCTGCCCATAGCACAGCCATTGGGTCACTCTTGATTATCAAATTGAACGATCACTCTACGGACGAAGGAGAGTATTCAATGGATTGAAACGAAAGGAAGCGTAGATGCAGTGAAACAGTGTGGGAGGGTCAATAGGAACTCACAGATGCTACGAGACCAAATCGATCCAATCCACTCTCAAACAAAACGAAGAGAACAATCGGTGATAGATGAAATATGCAGTGAAAAGCAAACCACTCATTCCATTCTTGATGACAGTTTTGTGGACTCTCCTTCTCTTTTTGCTGGCGTTTCCAGTGAAGGTTTTGAATGATGACAATGAAATGACTCCCGTAGAGTGACTTTGTCGAGATGACGCTTCTGTCGCGCCGTAGTACTCCCGTGTTGAACGACGCAGAGTTCCAGGAGTACGTCATTGGAGGAACGAGGGACTATGACTCGGTCATCCTCTTCTCCTTCACGAAAGATCGAGAGGCATGTGTTTCGTGTGCGTAGGTGATTGCAACGTCGTTTGAATGAAAGCAAAACGAATGATGCCTTTGTGAAGACGGCACTGCGATGGAACGACATGAAAATCAAGGACAGACGCGTGGTGTTTCTGGTGATCACATTGGATCAGGGATCGGAGTTGTTCGACACTCTCGAGCTGGAAATGGTTCCAACGATCGTCTACCTTCCCGAGTCGCACGCAGTCGATAGCGTATAAATAGAGGGAATATGTGATGTTGAGTTCTCGGTGGACGAGCGGGACCAAATGCTTCTGGAACGAGACGACCAGTTGCTCACGGAAGGAACCATTCAGCGCTTCGTGACGAAGAATACCGGCGTGGAGGTATTCGTTTCCTTCTTCCACTCCCTAGTTCGTCACGGACTCCGATAATCTTCTAACTGTCCTCGTTGTCGTTTTATCTGCCTCTCTGATCGTCGTGTTCGGCTACACATACCTGTTCAACAACGCGTTCTTTTACTCCTTCCTGGGAGATCGAAACCGCTGGTACACGATTTGTCGCTATTTGTACGATTCTCGCCGTCTCCCAACTAGTCTCTTCTTCATCCTCTCGGGAATCCTCTATGACATGCTTCGTGGCGCTCCGCTCGTCTCCGTGGACCGAAGCGGGAAGGTGGCTCTCTTTTCCGTTCGCGGCGCGACGATCGTGGAGGGACTTCTCTACGGCGTGTTCGGTCGATGCGTCGACGTGGTTTGATTGCTAGTCGTCGCCATTTCAGACCGCTTTCTCCACGTCCTCACAATCGATTTCGCGCGGAAGGGAGATTCCTCCTCTCCCGACGCCGAGTCTCCCGGCGACCAGCTGTCCTTCGACCTGACGGTGATCGCGGGCTGCACGCTGCTGATGCTCCTCTGCTTCTGTGTCAAGACGCCGTGGTATCTCCGCGGTCTCCTCCACCTGTGATCCGCTTCTCTTTTCGCTCATTGCTTTGTTTCACACGAACAAACACCTCACAAACAAAAAGGCACATTACTTCTTTCCATAGGTCTTCTTCAGCTCCTTGTACAGCTGCTTGTCCGACATCGCCATTCTCACACGCTCCGCATGTCGCTTCTCCACCTCCTTCTGCAACTCTTCGTGCAGCATCTTCGCCTTCTCGGGGTTCGCGCGGTCCAGCATCGCGAAACGGTTCTCTCCCTCCAGGAACTCGCTCACCTGGATCTTCAGCTTCTTGAAATCCAGCTGGAACGGATTCTCTCCCTTCTCTCTGCGACGAGGATCATAGCGGTACAGCGGCCAGTAGCCCGACTCCACCGCCTTGCGCTGCTCGTCCGCCTGATGCGACATGCCGAGCTTCGCAGGCATGCCGTGCTGCTGGCAGGGCGAGTAGGCGATCACGATCGCGGGACCGTCGTACGAGTTGGCCTCCGTCATCGCCTTGATCGCCTGCTTGGGATCCGCGCCGATGGCGATCGACGCCACGTAGATGTTCTCGTAGTTCATCGCCACGCGACCCAGATCCTTCTTCATCAGCTTCTTGCCGCCGGCAGCGAATTTGGCGACAGCCGACATCTGCGTGGCCTTCGACTGCTGGCCGCCGGTGTTGGCGTACATCTCCGTGTCCATCACCAGCATCTTCACGTTCTCGCCCGTCGCCAGCACGTGGTCCAGACCGCCGAAGCCGATATCGTACGCCCAGCCGTCTCCGCCGTAGATCCACGTGGTGATCACCGGCAGCATGTCCTCATAGTCCTGCACCGCCTTCACCGCAGGCTTGCTCTGCTCCTTCGCCAGCATCGGCTTCAGCTCCTCGTACAATTCGTCGCAAGCAGCCTTGTCGCTCTTGTTGTCCAGCCACTTCTGCAGCGTCGACTTCAGCTCCGCCGACGCGTCGCTCTGCAGCGCAGCCTCCACCGCGCTCTGCAGACGCGCGCGCTTGATGTTGTTCGACTTCACCAGTCCGAAGCCGAACTCCGCGTTGTCCTCGAACAACGAGGTCGTGTACACGGGGCCGTAGCCCTTGCTGTCCTTCGTGAAGGGCACCAGACCCGACATGCCCGCCCACGCCATCGAACAGCCCATCGCGTTCGCAAACATCATCTTGCTGCCGAACAGCTGCGTCAGCATCTTCACGTACTGCGTCTCTCCACAACCAGCGCAGGCTCCGTTGAACTCCATCATCGGAGTCTGGAACTGCGAGCCACGCACCGTGGTCTTGTCCACACGGTCGCCCTTGTTCGTCAGCGTCATCGCGTACTCCCAGTTCTTGCCCTCCACCTCCGACACCTCCGTCAGCGGCTTCATCGACAGCGACTGCGTGGGACACACGTTCACACACACCTCGCAGCCCGTGCAGTCCAGCGGCGACGTCTGGATGCGGAAGTTCAGTCCCTTCAGCTCGTCGCCCGTCGCAGGAATCGACTTGAAGGCAGCGGGAGCCTTCTTCACCTCCTCAGCGTCCAGCAGGAACGGACGCACCACCGCGTGCGGACACATCACCGAGCACTGGTTACACTGCGTGCACTTCTCGGGGTTCCACACAGGCACCGATACCGCGAAGCCACGCTTCTCGTACTTGGAGGTGTTCGTCATCTGGTAACCTCCAGCAGTGAACTTGGAAACGGGGAAACGATCTCCCTCCAGCAGCGTCGTCGGGTAGAACACGTCCGTGAACTCCTTCGGCACGTCCTTCGCGAAGGTGCGCAGCGGCAGCATCTCGCACTGCTTCCACGAGGCGGGCACCTCGATCTTCACCAGCTCCTTTCCAGCCTGCTCCATGGCGGCGATGTTCATGTCCACCACCGCCTGACCCTTCTTCGCGTAGCGCTCGCGGATGTTGTTGGCGATCAGCTCCGTCGCCTGGGACTCGGGGAGCACCTTCGACAGCTTGAAGAAGACCGCCTGCATCACCATGTTGATGCGCTGACGCAGACCCACCTTCTGCGCCACCGACGTCGCGTCGATCACGTACAGCTGCGCGTTCTTCTCCGCCAGCTGACGCTTCAGCGCCGACGGCAGGTTCTTCTCCAGCTCCTCCACCGTCTTCCAGGGCGCGTTCAGCACGAAGGTGCCGCCCTGCTTCAGGTTCTTCAGCATGTCGTACTTGTGCACGTAGCTCGCCAGGTGGCAACCGATGTAGTCGGCGTCCTGAATGTTGTACTCCGCCTTGATCGGCTCGGGACCGAAGCGCACGTGCGTCACCGTCAGACCGCCCGACTTGTGCGCGTCGAAGCCGAAGTTCGCCTGCGCGTACAGGTCGGTGTTGCCCACAATCAGCTTGATGGCTTCCTGCGTGGCACCCACGGTTCCATCAGAGCCCAGACCGTACAGAATGCACTGCTTCACGTCCGAAGGCAGCGTGTTCAGCGGAGGGGGAATCGGGAGCGAGGTGTGGCGCACATCGTCCTCCACGCCTACCGTGAAGTGGTTCTTGGGCTTCTCGCTCTTCATGTTGTTGAAGACCGCCTGCACCATCGCCGGCGTGAACTCCTTGCCGCCGATTCCGAACTCGCCCGCCAACACACGCACGTGGCGGTCCAGGTCGTTCATCGCGCAGTTCACGTCCAGATACAGCGGATCGCCGTACGCGTTATCCTCCTTCACCTTGTCCAGCACGCACACCTTCTTCACCGTCTTGGGCAGCGCGGCGTCGAAGTGCTTCAGCGAGAACGGACGCCACAGATGCACCTTCAGCACGCCCACCTTCTCGCCCTGCTGGTTCAGGTAGTTCACCGTCTCCTCAGCCGTCGACGCGGAGGCGCCCATCAGCACCACCACGTTCTCAGCGTCCTTGGCGCCCACGTAGTCGAACAGATGGTACTGACGACCCGTCACGCTCGCCACCTTGTCCATCGCCGCCTGCACCTTCTCGGGCACCGCGTCGTAGTAGGGCTTGTGCGACTGGCACGCCTGCATCCACACGTCGTCTCCGTAGGCGACTCCGATGCTGTAGGGGTGTACGGGGTTCGTGCCACGGTTCTTGTGCTCCAGAGCCTTCTCGAAGGGGAAGATTGACTTGATGGTCTCGGGAGAGATCAGCTCGATGGACGCCATCTCGTGCGAGGTGCGGAATCCGTCGAAGAAATGGACGAAGGGAACACTGCTCTCGATACTGGGAGGTGAAATGAGCAAACAACACGTACGCAGAAAGATGAGCAATCAGAGCCATATCGTGAGCCTCCTGCACGCTGTGAGCAGACAGGTACGCGAAACCGGTCTAGCTGTCAGAGGACCACCCAATTCCTACAGCACGGGTCTGGAAGACATCACCGTAATCGCAATACAGCGAGGTGGACATTCTGGAAACCGAACGGCTCGACACGTGGATGACTCCGGGAAGTAGTTCACCCGAAATCTTGTGCATGTCGGGAATCATCAGCATAAGTCCCTGGGAAGACGTGAACGTCGCTCCCAACAGACCTCCCGTGAGAGTTCCGTGGAGGGCTCCCGCAGCTCCACCCTCAGACTAGCGATTACACGCACCCACCGCGATCTCCCTACCTCCATCTGAGTAATGGCAACCGTCTGTCCAAACACGTTCTTTCGTCCCTTGCTAGCCCAAGCGTCGCAGTGCTCTCCCATTCCCGAAGAAGGGGTGATGGGGAACAGCATGGCAGCGTCCGACACTTGGTAAATGGCGTTCGCAGCAGCTTCGTTACCGTCAATGGCAACACGTTTGCCGCTACTAGCATATCGGGCAATAACAGCCTTGGAGAACGAAGTGGCTCCCAAAGTGTTTGATTTCACAGCATAGGTTGCTGCGCGCTTTACTAGAGTATTGAACATCTTATCTACAAGCTGACAATTGTAATAGCAAGAGCAATTTGAAGCAAAAGCCATTTCAGGGGACATTTCCCTACCGCGGGAGTCCGCAACATTTCCGCCACGCACTCTCCCCAGCCCGTCTCCTCTGGAAGGTGGAACCCTCTTGTTTCCCCAGTTATCCACTGTTCGTATCCCGTTGGATCCTCACGTTCTGACGGATTATGCAATGGAGAAGCGAGAATTGCTTGAGATGGGGTTGATCATCGTAACTGTGTTTGATTCCCATGGAGTGCGTATTTCAACAAACAGATCGCAAAAGGACAATAATACATAGCAACTCATTCGGTGGCTTCCACCACTCCCTGTTCGGAGATTCCGAAGGAGGCTTCGGCTTCGGGAAGGCAGGGCGAGTCAACCACCTTGCAGATGCGGGTCGTTCCACGACCCTTCTTGAACCGTAGTCTACGTGTGACTTGCTTCTCCCATTCCTACCTTGTGGTGCTGGCGTGTGCCATGATGTTTCCTCCGATGGGTTTGAGCGGATCTTTCGCGAAGACGCCGCTGTCTGGATTCGCGACCACTTGATTGGTCACAACGACTGCAACGCCGTATTCGTCTGCGAGTTTCTGGAGTCCTCGCAGGAACTGTGCCAGATTCTGCTGACGTGTTGACAACTCGCCTCGTCCCGTGTAGTCCGTTCGGAACAGCGACGTGGCGGAGTCCACGACGATGAGTGCGTAGGATCCGTCGGATAGCAGTGCCCCCGCCTCCACGAGTAGTTGCATCTGGTGCTCGCTGTTGTAGGCACGTGCGTAGGCTACGTTGTTCATCACTTCGTTGCTGTCGAGCTGGAACCGCTGGCTGATGTCGCGGAGACGTTCGGGACGGAAGGTTCCCTCGGTGTCAATGTAGAGCGCCTTTCCCGCAGCGCCGCCTTCGCTCACAGGGAGTTGACAGATCACAGAGAGCGTGTGACAGAGCTGCGTTTTACCAGTTCGGAACTCGCCGTAGAGCTCGGTGATAGATCCTGCCTCCATTCCGCCTCCTAGAATCGCGTCGAGCTCCTTGCATCCAGTCGAAATGTGGATGAGGTCTTTCCGAGCCTCGTTGTACTCTGTTGCCTACATGAGAAGGAACTCCCAAACACGCACAGATGTGAATCCCATAGGAACGAGCTTCATCGCCGCCTGTTGGATCTTCTGACCCTTCGCTTCACTGATTCCTTTCACCTCAATGAGTTTCTTCATCGTTGTCATGGCCACCTGCACGTCATTCTTCCGTTCCACCCATACTGATTCAACAGTGTAATAGCCTCCTTCCTGGAGCTTTTTGATGTCACTGGCGTTGATGCCGGCCCCTTCCAACTTCTCTATGGGGGTTGGTCCGTGATTCTAGTTTTTGGTGGCAAACTCGATGTCCTTACATCGCGTTCAATTTCCATCTCCTCACGTTGTTCTTGCATGGTGAATGAGTTTGATGAATGAGAATCGTGAAAAAGGAAGAAAAGAATGGAGTTGTTTCTGACTTGACTGGCGGATTTGAGGCACGAAACGCCCAATCATAGGTTTAAGGGTTTGTGGGTAGGTTGAGAGTGCGGGGATGTGAGGAATGGAATGAAAGTGAAAGAGAAAGAGCAGGGAAGGAAAGAAAGGAAAATGAGGGATGGAATTGGGTGAATGAATGAGGCAAATTGTAGGGATGGGGAAGCACATAATAACAACAGAGTAATCACAAGGATTATGGTGATTCCTCGAAAGTGAACAAAACCAAACGAATGCATCTCCAATGATAGTTCAACATGCCATACATTTCATTTCTACATCGCACAACTCGCTTCCTGTTTGCCGCCAATTCCTCCTTCTCATCCCCCTCCCCTTTTGAATTCACTGTTGTACACTTCTCATCAAATACAACTCATTCCACAAGAATAACGATAGGCGTGAAAAAGCGTGGGAACGAAACCGATTTGGCTCCATTTCTTTGTGTTGATTGAATCAATCGATTCGTTTCGATTCTGTACCAAATGGTAACGGTGAGAGATAACGAGTAGTATCGACGGATTTCAAATCAATCGTTCATTGGTGATTATCGACATGGAGACAAACAAACCAGCGAAAGTCCTTTCTACGCAAAAGAGCAAGTGGACAATAAAGAAGAACCGTGAGTTGTTGAAAGCGATTCGCGATAACCGGGATGGATGGGAAGACATCTCTAAGCGGTTGGAGATTAGTGTGAAGGTGTTTTCTGTGCAAATATCTCATCGATAGGACTGCAAACAACAGTACTCCTTTTTGATTCACTCGGACAAGTATGCATTATCGAATTTGTCGGACAGTGCGAATTCGGTGGAGGAAGATGAGCCGATTGATAGTTTCACAGTGACATCACCATCGGAGCCTCGTTTTGTTTGCGTGTTTTCTGTTACCATTAGCGACGACTCCCCGTGACGATTCAAAGGAGAAGAAGAAGCGACGTTGTATTGGGAGGAGGGGTTCATCAATAGGAACGATCAAGAAGTCCACGAACCAGAAGACGCAGATCTCTCTGAAGAATCGCTACTATCCCGAAGCGTACGCCGGATGGGAGGAGGATCGTTGTCGTCTGTGGGACGAGATTCCCTTCAACGCGAACGAGTACTACCTGCATTATCTTCCTCCCTCCGTGGAGGCACATGGAGAATGGACGGAGGAAGAGAAGGAAGCATTGATGGAGACGGTGAATGTGGGAGCAGCGAGTGAATACGAATGTAGATCTATCCTCCCAACGACAAGTGGGGTCTCTTCTCTCTTCACTTTCCCGGTCGAACAGGTCGCGAGGTGTGTTTTGGAGAGAGAAATGATGTGTAGTGTCGGGAGATGTTCGATGCGATGACTCATCGCACAATCGATCCACCTGTTTCTGCGAGTGTGGAAATGCCATCTGTGGATTCGTCGACAAGTTCTGTTTCCGATATTCCGTTGGTGGTGGAGCAAATCTCCACGCCGTCTCCCCAGCCGCTTTCCTCGTCTCCCCAGCCTCTTCTAATGTTGGAGGATGGAGCGAGTGAGCCCTCGGTGTGTGTGAGCGAGCCGGTCGTTTCATCGGATGAAATGAAGATCCTCTCCGAGCTCCTTCCCGACGCTCCGGAGGATTCGGTGCATGGTTCGGAAGATTCGGTCCACAGTTGGGAGGTGGCGAGGAATGAGGCGGCGTCGCGTCTGGTGGTTCGTCACAACATCGTATTCAGCGACTCGGAGTTGTCTGTGGGCGACTCGCCGATGGTTCTGTCGCCCGTGAAGGGGAGTTCGCAGGCGAATTCGCCCGTGGCGGTCAAGGAAGTGGCGTCGATGGGGTCTGTGGAATCAGCGTTGACGCCACCTGTGGAGCCGGTTATGAAATCGATGGAGTCTGTGGAGTCTGTGGAATCAATGGAACCATTGAAGCCATTAAAGCCATCCATGGAGTCAGTGGAGTCAATGGATCCATTGAAGCCATTGAAGCCATCCATGGAGTCTGTGAAGCCAATGGAACCATTGAAGCCATCCATGGAGTCTGTGAAGCCAATGGAACCATTGAAGCCATCCATGGAGTCTGTGGAATCAATGGATCCATTGAAGCCATTAAAGCCATCCATGGAGTCAGTGGAGTCAATGGAGCCAATTCAGTCAATACAACCATCACAACCAACACACGCATCCCCACCACCTCACCACCCCACTCAACCCCTCTCTCTCCCCACACCACTCCTCTTCACACCTCCCCGCCCTCACAAGCGAACCAGCCCCGTCATCCAGCAGGTCACCAACGACTCCCCGACCTGCAGTCCCTCCAAACGCATCTCCACCGCCGTCTCCGTCCCACACACCCTCGAAACACCCAAACGCTCGCAGCGAATCGTCAAGACCAACATGGTGAGTCCCACGAAGGTGGTGGAAGAAATCCCCATGCTTCCCGAGGAGGAGACGAAACAGCCCCTTTCGACGCGTGTACGACGCCTGCTGACTCTCCAGGAGGAGGAGCGCAATCGGTTCCAGCGCGTGATGCGTCACCAGACGAACGGACTCTACGAGGCTTTTCAGCGCGAGCGGGAGGATGGGAAAGTGGAGACGATGATGCGACGTGAGATGTAGAAGCCGTTCGCGGAGATCCAGAAGACGTACATGAACCGATACGTGAGGATGTGTCGTGGGAGTGAGGAGTAGGATGCGCTGTGTCGCATGCTGCAACTCCAGTACAACAGCATGATTGCCACGCAGATCGAGAAGCTGCGGTTCTTCTGCGAAGAGGGTCAGTACGAGACACTCGTAGACCCGTCTCTCCTGTATACTCTCCACATTCCCAAGCTGTCGTTCAGTCTGAATCTGTTTTCGTGAGGTGTTTGTTGAGAGCCACCGTTCATTCCCATGAATCCCTACTTGAAAGGATACACGATTTGCGTGACACTCTCGGTGTTTGTCGCAATGATATCGACACTGATGTCAGCAGAGGTGCATATCCGATCGTACCTGAGTGTGTTGGAGAGTGACGTTCAGAGTCATCAGGACGCCCAAAAAGCCAAGGACCGATGTGAATGGTCTGAATGGAACAGTGTGTTGAGAGATAGTGGAAGAAGTGATCATCGACCCGAACTACATGATTGGAACCTATGATTTCAGAAAGAACACGCTGTAGGAGTGGTGGAAAGGGGTGATGGGAAGGCGTTCGGAGATTGAGAACCGTCGTGTCTTTTTGTTCAAGGACTATCTCAAGTGCGTCTTTACTATTCGTTTGATGCAATAGAAATCCAATTCGGGGCATTCCTACCATTTCTCCCTCGTAGGATATTATAAAGCGAATCATGCCTAGATCCAAATACTCCTCTGTGAACAGTATCGATACGGGAAGAGGCTTCGAGTTGGTGTTTCTGCGTAACGTGTGCTACGATGCGGAATCGCTTCGTCTGATTCTCTTTTCCGACATCCAAGACAATTCCAAGTTCAGTTCGATCATGGAGAGTGCGTTCGTATCCATCCTCTCATTTAGAGCTCCCGCGTCGTGATTTCTTCGCTGTTGTGGAGGGCATGTTTCCCGATGTCGCGGAGACTCCGACGGGCAGTTATCTCTTCCTCACCGATGATTCGACCGATCCCATCTCCCAATTCTCCACCGTCAATTTCCTCATCCATTTCATTCTCCACTCCACCGACTATCCCACCGTCCGATTCCTCCTTTTCTCTTCCTCTAGTTACAAACCGCGGTTCTTCCCTTCTTTTCCCCCTCGACTTCTTCTGACGCATCCGAGTACATTTCCCTCCTCCAGTCCTTCTTCCCCTCGCAACGTCCTCTTTTCGTGTACTATCGTTCTGACCTCCCTCATGGTCTCACTTGTTTCCGCGAACTCGTAAGACACGAATAAACCGAATCTATCGAAGACGGTTCCGACACTCATCCGATACGCCGAAGAAGGTTCCATTCATCTCGATCTTTACGAGGCGGACACGGTGAGACTGGCGGCCTATCGATATTATCGCTTCTACTCCGCGATGTCGATTCCGACCACCGCTATCGTGTTACATGCCAAAACGAAAGGAGAAGCAGACGGCTCCTCCTCCGCAATCGAAAACATGGACGAAGTCGACGCGTTCTTTAAGAAGAAAGTGGCTGTTGGATTTCCGCGGGGAAGTGAGAAATAGATCTGGTCGTATCGCAGCGCGGTATTGGACGAGCTGTCGAAGCCAGCGAAGCTTCGTGCGTTGTTTGAGACGGACATTCTATTCGGAGTGGCCAATGATGTCTTCGTGAACATGATCTACATGCTTCCCGGGAGTTGCGTTGTGGCGGTGAGTCCACCTCTTCTGACGTCGTCGCACTTGAATTCGATTGCGGAGCAGTCGCAATTGCTGTTTTTAGAGGTTTCCAACTTTAGCGTTCCGATTCCAAGCGTTTGCGACGATCGGAACAACGACGTATTTGCGCATATCTACACGGAGAAGTGCTACCGAGAACTGAACAAACGTCCGGTGTATGTGCAGCCGGGAATGCTGATGTCCTATTTGAGAGTGGCGAAGACGTATACAATGATTCATAAGTATTATGATGAAAGTGAAGGTGATTATGTGTGATTCTGGTGTGAGGGTGT
>JBBPEA010000020.1:0-10643 GCA_039096215.1 Blastocystis sp. NMH
GGCAAAATCAGCAGATCAATTCCTTTCACAAACAAATTCATCGATTGATTCAACATCGCAAGAGGTCACAATCAAGCAAGTAACATCCTCGTTGAAGAGAGATTCCATTCTGTTTTCAAGGAGTAGCGTTCATTCAACAACAAAGGTTATCCTTCACTTCCACAATGTCAAAGCGTCTGACACACCCATTCCACACCTCATTCGGACCATAGAAATGAAATCATCATGGAATCAATGGAATCAACAACGCTATTATCGAGATGCTGAAGGATCCAAAATGGTCAAACACAACCCATTTCAACTGATCATCGAAAAGAGAGAGAATCCCAATGAATCATTCCAACTCCATTCTCTAGGATTCTACAAGCAATGAAAGAGTGAATCATTGGATGAGTTGGCATTTGAATGGGTGAATCGAAAACAATTGTGTTTTGGAAAGTGAAACAATGATGCTGATTGGACGGCGTAACAAATCGGAGAGAATCCGTTCTTCGACCCTTTGTTTGCAGGAATCGTTTCGCACTACAATCAGTGTCGATGGACTGACCTCGATTCTCCCATTCATTCGATGAAGTATCACCTCCCATGTTGATCAATGAATCGAAAATGGAGGAATGGGTTCCAAAGGGTTCCAGTAGACAAGTGGAAGGCAGGAATCGGGATTGGGTACGATAGGAATGGAGAGGACCAGAAGTAGTTAGTGAAACGACCTAATAGTGGTACCCTGTTTCCACCATTCATTCTTAGGATTCAGATTTCTTTTGAAATGACAGTTCGTTTTGGAATTGGTAGGAAGTGGTGTTGAGGAGTGATGCGTAGTGTGTTTATGTTTGGCTATTGGAGCAGTTGCCTTCAATGGGAAGGAGGCATATCCGAAGGATCCGACGGATGAGAAGTCGGACTTTAGTTGTGATGAGAAGGGATATTTGGAGTATCTGAACAAGTGGGATAAAGAGAAGAAGGGAACGTCACGTGATGTGAAGAGTGAGGAGTTCAAGAAGCGTCTGGAGTACTTCAAGCAGTCTTGCAAGACGATTCACAGAGGAAGTGGAAAACGCAGGTACAAATTGGAATTCACGTTCTACGCGGATTGGGCTCCCGAGGAGTTTGAGGAGATCACGGCGAGCGTGGTGCGATACAAGGGAGTTCAGCCAGAGACGGAGGTGATTCCGATCATGAACAACACCAATTATCGTTATCTGATGCCTTCCATGGATCCGTGTGATGAGAATGCTGAGTTGAGAGAGTTGATCTCGAAGCCTCAGAACTGTTCGGTGTCGTGGGCTTTCGCCATCACGAACTCGATTGAGTATGCGATCAAGAAGATGTACTTTGAGGAGTATGATCAGATCGTGGATGTGTCTCTGTCTGCTCAGGAGTTGATTGATTGTGTGGGTGAGAATGGTGAAGATTCCGATGGAGAGTATGATGAGAAGAAGGGAGGTTGTGCTGGATTCTCTCTTGCTTCTGGATTCGATTATGTGAGTTTGTATGGAATCGCTTACAGTGAATCCTATCCTCACAGGAATGAGAAGGGTGCGTGTAGAAGAAAGGAGATTGGAGAGGAACACCGATACCGCATCGCTGGATACGAGAAGCCCGTGACGTACAACAAGCTGGGTCTGTTCGATTTGATGAAGCGAGGACCTGTGGCAGTAACGATGGGATTGGATCCTCAATACTTCCAATACTATCGCAGCGATCGTGATGGTGAATTCTACTTCAACAGCTCTTCCAACCAGCCATCGGTGTATGGAGTGGTGGTTGAGTATTCTCAGTTCGCTGTGGATGGAAAGGATGAGTTGGCAAAGTACCCGTACTTCGCTGTGGAGACGCGTCTTCGTGGATGTGACTCGATGGTGTTCCGCCTACCGATTCTGGATACCGTAGAGAATGCGAATGTGGGTGGAATCGCTGGACTCGCCATTCGTCCGATCGTGACGGAGATGGTAGAAGTGAAACCGACTGTGGTACCGACTGTAGTTCCTACTACCCAATCACCTACAGAACAACCTACTACTCAACCTACTACTCAACCTACTAATCCACCTACTCAATCACCCACTATTCATCCCACCACTGTACTTCCTACAACACAACCCACTCACACACCCACCATTCAACCTACCAATCCTCCAACATCACAACCCACTTCTCTTCCAACCACGCAACCTACTAATCCACCTACTCAATCACCTACAGAACAACCAACCACTGTACTTCCTACAACACAACCCACTGAACAACCAACCATCACTCCCACTCAATCACCCACTTCCCTTCCAACAACGCAACCCACTGAAATACCCACAATTCCCTCCACACCAACCATCACCCTCACCTCCTGTTCCCAACTCGATTCCCTTCCCTCTCAACTCCCCTCTGTCACCCAACTCATCCTTTCAAGCGAATTCGATTGTGATGGAACAGTCGATTTGAAGCGATTCGAGAATTGCGAGTCGATTGTGATAGGATCGAATGCGATGGAGAACGCAACGTCACTGGATTTGAGTGGAATGGAATCGTTGAAGAGTATTGAGATTGGCGATGGCAGTTATCCTGCTCTGACAGAGATCATTGTTGGTTCGACAGAGTTCAGTCAACTCACGAATGTGACGATTGGATCGAATTCTCTCAACTCCCTCACCTCGCTTCCTTTCTTCCCTTCTCTTCGATCAGTCACCATTGGTGACAATTCTCTGACATCGGTGAAGCAGTTGGTGATAAGCGAACCGTCGCAATTGGATGATGTGACTATTGGTGATGGAAGTCTGAGTGGAGTGGAGGATTTAGTGCTTGGCAACGCTGGTCGGAGAAGACGATTGGCTGATTCTGGAATGACTCGGTATTCTGGAATGAGTGCGTTTGGACTGCATTCGGATGGTTCTGGTTTCATCTTCTCAATGAACAATCGGAGTGTGTTGCGAAATGTGAAGAAGATTGAGGTGAAGAAGAACAGTTACAACAACGTCCATCGATTTGAGGTGATTGGATTGAGCAAGTTGGAGAGGATTGTGATTGGACCAAACAGCGTTCTTGGAGAGGGAGAGACGAGTGCGTTCATGGTTGAGGAGTGTTCCTCTCTTCAGACAGTGACGATTGGAGATGGATCGTTGAGAGAGTATGGGATGGTAGTGATAAGAGAGAATGCGAAACTGACGCGAGTGGAGTTGGGAGCTTGGAGTTTCAACAAGGCTTGGAGTGTTGAATTGAGAGGTAGAAGTGAATGGATGGTGTGATGTAGATTTGGGTAGTTTGGAAGAGCTGGTGATGGGAGACAATGCTCTTCTTGGTGACAACAGCGTGAGCAGAATGACGCGTTCTGAGTATCCGTACTACTTCAACAGCACACTGATGATGCGAAGTGGGAGTGGATGGAGGGAGTGATGGTTAGATCTGCCATCGCTGCGTTCGTTGACAGGAGTGTCGAACAATCTGGTGTACTTCGGTTCAGTGAGAGTGGAGAGTGATGGAGAGGAGAGGAGGTGATTGGTAGACATTGCCTCGTTGGAAGAGAGTGGATTGGTGTTGAGCATGGAAGCGTTCTCGTTCACGTATGAAGTGGAAGCGATGAGTAAGGAAGGGATGGGAGTGATAGGTAGATGCGGATGCATTGGAGAAGTTGATTCGAGAACAGAGTGGGTGTGGGGGAGGGATGTGATGGGTAGTGTATGTGAAACCGACGACGGAGGTGCCGACGATACCGACAACGGAAGTGCCGACGAGTGTGCCAACAACCATTACACCAACAGTTCAGCCAACGATTCCACCGACAGTTCAGCCAACGATTCCACCAACAGTTCAGCCAACGATTCCACCAACAGTTCAGCCAACGATTACACCAACAGTTCAGCCAACGATTCCACCGACAATACCTCCAACGGTGCATCCCACGCAAACCCCAACAACGCTTCCTCCCACAATGGTTCCAACGGAACTACCAAGTGTTCAACCACCCACATTTGAACCAACCATTCCTCCAACTGCGATTCCAACAATAGAACCAACAATGACTCCTACAACACAGTTGCCCACTGTGATACCAACCATTCTTCCCACAACCATTCGTCCCACCTCTCAACCAACTGAACAACCCACTCTTAAACCTACAGTACGACCCACCACTATTCCTACAACGATTATTCCCACCACGATAATACCAACAACACAAACACCAACCACTACTATTCCTACAACGATAACACCAACAACAATAACACCCACCACACAAACACCCACCACCTTCCCTCCCATTCCCATTGTTGTGGATCCCGAGGAAATGGTATATGATCCCGAGACGGTTGAATCAATCGAAGAGACGGATTTGACATGCAACGATTATGAAGGAACGGAGTTGATTCTGAAGAGACTTCCCAAGCTGAAATCGATTGAGATTGGAGATGAGTGTTTCCTGACCACTCGCACTTTTGAGCTCGATGGATTGAATGCGTTGGAGAGTGTGGTAATCGGCAGATGGAGTTTCACGGATGCCATCAAGTACGAAGATGTGAGAAACAGTAAACGAACTGATGGCAACTACACAATTAGCAACTGTGCCCATTTGAAATCGATTGAGATCGATGATGTGTCATTTGGCGATTATCGTTACTTCAGTTTGACGAATCTGCCTTCTCTGGAATCAATCGTGATGGGAGAATACTCGTTCTATTATTCTCCGTTGGTTCTTCAAAGTGGGGAGAATGATTGGAATTGAGAACAGATCTTCCCTCTCTTCAGTTGTTTAAATTTGGAGATTATGCATTCAATGATGCTTCATCATTTGGATTGATTGGTTTGGTTGAGAGAGTGAGGTGATTAATAGACCTTCCTCAACTTCAGTCAATAAGACGAGGAGAAGATGCAATCCTTAGTATTGAATCAGTTGAAATGTCGAACCTCACAACCATTCAGTCCATTGGATTTGAGAGTTATTATTTCAGTAAGGTGCAATCATTTGAATTGAATGGTTTGGAAATAATAGAGAATTGAAAAATAGGACTACCTCAACTTCAAAGAGTGCAATTCAATGACAAGGCATTCCAAAATGCTACATCATTTGAGATGTCAAATCTACCATCTCTTCAGTCCATTGAGATTGGTCAGAATTGTTTCATTGAAGTGCAATCATTCTCATTGAATGGTAAAACAGAGGAATAGAACTAATGAATAGATCTTCCTCAATTGCAGTCCATTAGACTAAATGAAGGATCATTCATTGGTGACAGTAACAGGAAAATGAATGAGGAGTATCCTTTCAAATACAACAATATGATGATAATGATGAGTATGATTGGGTGAGGAAATACATGGAATAGATCTCCCATCACTGATGTCATTCACAGGAAGTGGTAACAACTTTATGTATTTCGGTTCAGTGATTCTTGAGAGTACGTGCTCATATGATTGCTTACTAGACATTCCTTCATTGTCATATAACAACATTCAATCATTAAGCTTCTATTACACGTATTCACTTCAGTCTTTGAGTTCACTTGTGTTACAATTCTAATGAGTAGATTCAACTGGACTCGAGAGTTATATTAGTTTCAGGCAACAAGTTCCATCATCAAGTGATGTAATTCGGAATCAATCAGAATTGAATGGAATAACAAATGATATGGAGAATGTGTGGATAATGAACTTCCCCTTATCGAAACAAAAGATAATAACGTTGAATCAACAACAATCAATGAAGAATCTGACAATAGGAATCAATGCATTGACAGGAGTTTCGGTGTTGGAACTGAATGGATTGGAAGCATTGGAGAGATTGGTGATAATGCGAGGAGGATTGAATGGAGGAAGTGGTAAATTGCGAGTAACGTATTGTTCACATTTGAATAGTATCGATATTGGTGAATTGTCATTCATGAAGTACAAGTATCTTGAGTTGGTTGATTTACCACTGCTACAAAGAGTGAAGATGGATAACCATGCATTCCAGAATATTCAGACCACTGTGTTGGAAAGTAAATGAGAGAATGAAGTGATGAAATAGACTTGCCTTCACTACAATCGATTGTGCTGGGAAACAATACTCTTCAAGGAGATAATGGTGACAGACGCAAGACGATAAGCGATGAACCCTATAATTACAGAAACGCATTGACAATGCGAAGTGAGATTGAATGAGTTGATGAATGAGTAGATCTTCCTTCATTGACGGAATTCAAAGGGGGGCAATACACTTTCCAGAACATTGGAGCGGTCGCTCTTGAGAGTATTGATTATTCAATTGATTGATATAGTCATTCCTCAACTAGCATCCAAAGGAATTCAATTCGGCGAAGATGGTTTCCAATACACATATTCCCTCCAATCCTCAAGTACTCAATTTGAGTTATCATGATTATTCGATGCCACGGCATTCTCTGCCTACATAATGAATAGAAACGTGTACATCCCTTATGATCTGTTGAAACTGAATCACCATTCAGCTGAACTAACGATTCCAGATGGTTATTTCAACGGAAAGAGTATCATCACATTCAATATAACGAATAATGGAGAACTAAAGCGAATTGAGATAGGAAACGACAGCTATGGCGATGTGAGGGAGTTCGATTTGGAAGGATTGAGTGAATTGGAGAGTGAGGTGATTGGACAGAGGAGTTTCACTTATTCCAAGGAAGGGAATGACGTGTGGAAAAGTAAACGGAGTGATGGTGATTATCGAATTGTGAATTGTCTGAAACTCAAATCTCTTCAGTTCGGTGATTATTCATTCTCTGATTATCATTCATTTGAACTGAACAATCTTCCATCTCTTCAATCCATTGATATGGGTGACAGTTGTTTCTATTATGCTCCATCCTTCTCATTGACTGGTTTGATTGATGGATTGGTTTGATTTCGCAGATCTTCCTCAACTTCAATCAGTCAAACTAGTTGATTATGCATTCCGTTATACCGAATCATTTGTAATGTCAAATCTCACTTCTCTTCAATCCATTGAGTTTGGTCAGAGGTGTTTCGGTGGTAATTGGAATGAAGGAGGGGCATCATCATTCTCGTTGATTGGTATAATTGAATGAATGAAATGAGAAATAGATCTTCATCAACTTCAATCAGTCAAACTGGGTAATGATGCATTCGGTAGTACCAAATCATTTGCAATGTCAAATCTCACTTCTCTTCAATCCATTGAGTTTGGTCAGAGGTGTTTCAAAGAAGCATCATCATTCTCGTTGATTGGTATAATTGAATGAACGGAGTGACAAATAGATCTTCCTCAACTTCAATCAGTCAAACTGGGTTATGGTGCATTCCGTAGTACCGAAACATTTGCAATGTCAAATCTCACTTCCCTTCAATCCATTGAGATTGGTGGTGATTGTTTCAATGGGGCATCATCATTCTCGTTGATTGGTATAATTGAATGAATGAAATGAGAAATAGATCTTCCTCAACTTCAATCAGTCAAACTGGGTGATGGTGCATTCGGTAGTACCAAATCATTTGCAATGTCAAATCTCACTTCTCTTCAATCCATTGAGTTTGGTCAGAGGTGTTTCAAAGAAGCATCATCATTCTCGTTGATTGGTATAATTGAATGAACGGAGTGACAAATAGATCTTCCTCTACTTCAATCAGTCAAACTGGGTGATAGTGCATTCCGTTATACCAAATCATTTGCAATGTCAAATCTCACTTCTCTTCAATCCATTGAGTTTGGTCAGTGGTGTTTTGGTGGTGATTACAATGGCGGAGGGGCATCATCATTCTCGTTGATAGGTATAATTGAATGAATGAAATGAGAAATAGATCTTCCTCTACTTCAATCAGTTAGACTTGGTGAAGATGCATTCGAGTATATTCAGTCGATTGTGTTTGAGAGTGATTGAATGGATAGATTGATAATTCAGATTTGCCTAAACTACAATCCATTCAACTTGATGATAGTGCTCTTCTTGGTGATAATGATGATGATCGAAAGACGATTAGCAAGGAACCCTACAACTACAAGAACACATTGACAATGCGAAGTGAGAATGTGTGAGTTGATGAATGAATAGATCTTCCTTCATTGACAGAATTCAAAGGAGATTACAACTTCGAGAATATCGGATCAGTGATTCTGGAGAGTATGGATTTGGTGTTTGATTGATGTAGATATCCCTCAATTATCATCCAATGGAATCAACTTCGGTGGTCTCTGCTTCGGTTACACATATTCCCTCCAATCCTCAAGTATATATTGTCGTTTATCCTCATCATTCGATGCCACGGGCTTAGAGAATTACGTCAGTTTTGGGAAACTAGAACCATCAGCTACAAGTACCGTAGTAAGAAACCGAACAGAATTCATTTCAATACCATTGGATGTGGAAGAACTATGGATTGGTCGTTTCGATACTTCTGAGGTATACGAGTTTTCACCGAGCAGATTCCAGTCACTGAAAACTCTAGTGATTGGCAACGGACTATTATGGTCAGCAAACAGACTCGAATTGAACAATCTCCCTTCTCTTCAATCCATTGATCTTGGTAGGCATTGTTTCCATTATGCTCCATCCTTCTCCCTGACTGGTTTGATTGTTTGATTGGTTTGAATTCACAGATCTTCCTCAACTACAATCAGTCAAACTTGGCTATCAGACATTGGTTTATGTTCATTCGATTGTGTTTGAGAGTGATAGAATGGATGGATTGATGATTCAGATTTGCCTAAACTACAATCCATTCAACTTGATGATTGGGCTCTTGAAGGTGATGGTCGTGATGATCGACAGAACACATTGACAATGCGAAGTGAGATTGAATGAGTTGATGAATGAATAGATCTTCCTTCATTGACAGAATTCGAAGGAGATTACTGGAACTTCTATCGTATCGGATCAGTGATTCTGGAGAGTACTGATTTGGTGTTTGATTGATGTAGACATCCCTCAATTATCATCCAATGGAATCCAATCACTTAGCTTCGAATTAATCTATTCCCTCCAATCCTCAAGTACGCATCCTTCCATTTCCTCATCATTCGATGCCACTGCTCTCGAATCATACATCAGAAGCAAAAGCGATTACGTCTAATTGACAGAGAGTGTTTCCTATCAACACACCAAATGACAATGCGAAAACGACTATCCGAACAAACATGGTATTGCTCTAATAGTAGAGAAACGAAGATAAGAAGCGAAGAAAAGAGATGAATGGGATGTGTAAGATGGAGAATTGAGAATTGAGAATGGAAATGGATGAAATGAAAGAGTGTCGGTATTGAAGAGCAGGGTAAGACTGAATATATGAGAATGAGGAGTCAATAGATGAATTGGAAATGAATGGGAACGATGAAATGGTATAGAATGAGAGGATTAGAATGGAATTGGATATGAGTGAGTGTGATCGAAGTGGTTGATAGGAAGAAAGGGATGGGAATAGATAAAAAATGAATGAATAAAGAACATGGATGCGAATGAGAAAGAAAAGCAAAGATGTGTGGTGATGAGGGTGATGGAAGTGAAATAGAAGGAAAAGGAGGATGGAATAATGAATAGAAGGGTATGATAAATGAAATGAGAGAAAATGAGTTTTGAGGAAATCGCGAAGACCACCATGGTGAAATGGATGAGTTGAAAAGTGAAAAATGCGAGAATGATGGAATGGAAGGAGGATGGAATGAGGATGATGTGGGATGAATGATATATGAATATGCGAGGTGATGAGTGTGATGCAAATGAGATGATGACCGAAGGCATGGAATGTGGTTAGAATGAATAGATGAATACGATGAAAGAGGAGAGAGTGAGAATGGTGATGTGAAGTGTGATGTGACGAAATGCGATGAGAGTGAAAATGAGAATAGGAGAGAGTGAGATTGATGAAGTTAATAGGAAAGAAGAGGAAATGAAGAAATGAGGGTAGTGAGGAATGACATAGGGTAGAGAGTGTGAGTGAAAAAGTATGAAAATGGGAGTGTATGGAAATGGAATGAGGGTTGAGAGAGAAGCACAATGGTGATATTGAATGAATGAAAGGAAGTGATAGTTGATGCGATTAGTTAAGGTGATGTGATGAAAGTGATAGGAGTGAAAGGAAATGAAAGGAGATCAACGAAAAGAATCGGAATGAGCGATGAACGAAGGTTGAAGTGTGTTGATGGTGTGATGTCCATGGAGTGAGCTGACCGTGGAAATTCGAGAAGCAGAGAGTGCATGCGTGTGTGAGGGTAGGGTTAGGGTTAGGGTTAGGGCCAGGGCCAGGCCAGGCCAGGGCCAGGGCCAGGGCCAGGGCCAGGCCAGGCCAGGGCCAGGCCAGGCCAGGGCCAGGCCAGGCCAGGCCAGGCCAGGCCAGGGCCAGGCCAGGCCAGGGCCAGGCCAGGGCCAGGGCCAGGCCAGGCCAGGGCCAGGGCCAGGCCAGGCCAGGCCAGGCCAGGCCAGGCCAGGCCAGGGCCAGGCCAGGCCAGGCCAGGCCAGGCCAGGCCAGGCCAGGGCCAGGCCAGGCCAGGCCAGGCCAGGCCAGGCCAGGCCAGGCCAGGGCCAGGCCAGGCCAGGCCAGGCCAGGCCAGGCCAAGGCCAGGCCAGGGCCAGGGCCAGGCCAGGCCAGGGCCAGGGCCAGGCCAGGCCAGGGCCAGGGCCAGGCCAGGGCCAGGCCAGGGCCAGGCCAGGCCAGGCCAGGCCAGGGCCAGGCCAGGCCAGGCCAGG